>JAZKJV010001150.1:262298-418683 GCA_037367405.1 Ottelia alismoides | reverse complement strand
TGGATGAGCGATATAGTTAGCATAAAAAGATCCAGAATGTAGCTCCATTCTTTGAGGATTTGGATTCATTGGAGGATTATCATGAGAGCTTGCAATCACCCAAAATATAAAAAAATGAGAAAATTTTAAAAATCCAAAAAGATTTCGGGAGACACATGATTGAGTCAGATTGTGAGGAGAGTGCTCACTTGCCAGACCCTTTGACCACACATCCATTCACTCTTTGTTCCACCTTTGACCCCGAGGATGCCGTTGTACAGACTACTCTTGGCATTCCTTGTGTATATGCTGATTCTGATCTTCTCCCTTATATGGAGGAGGTTTAAAAATTCAAAAAAATGTTGACTGAACCCGAAGTGGTGGCCACCATTCATGAGATCATCCGTGCTCTACTTCAGCAGGCCATGACCGATTTATCTGCTCCTCTTCCCAAGAAGAGAAAGCGGAGGAGCAGATCTGAGCGTCATATCTTGACCATGGCCACTGCCCATGCCATCACACACTGTCCCATTCCTGAGAAGAGGAACACTGCCACAACTTTCATTAGTTGCACCGTCTCTGACTTCACATGTGATTACACTCTCCTCGACGGCAGTGCTTCTATTAGAATACTAACCTTCTCATTGGTACAATCTCTTCACTTAGGGCCTCTCAAGAATACCATGATGATAGTTCAGTTTGCTGATGGATATATCAAGAGGCCGAAGGGTATCCTTGAAAACACGGTCATCTTGATTCATGGCACGAGCTACAATGTTGATTTTATCGTATTGCCTATGGAGACTTCCACAGGGGAGCACTCTCCAATCATCTTGGGATGACCATTCCTCATCTCTACGAGGGTCGTTATTGATTATGGATCAGGAGAGGTTCGCTTTCTTCCGATTGACGAGAGCGAAGTGTTGATCACTACACCCACTGCTGATCAGAGACCAGCACTTGATGTGACTACACCTATTCTGGTTGACCCTGAGGCCTATGATCTTTATGAGGATATCAGAGATGCTTTCTTTATGACCGATGATGAGATCTGAGAATTCCTCTCCAAGGAGGAAATCTCGGAAAGCATAGACCTTGGAGTTTCTTCTTCCTGTGATTGGCATTGTGTTGATAACATCCACGGTATTTACACGATCGACACCATTGAGCGGAGGGTAGATACTGATGAGACAAAGGCCAAATTTGATCTTGTTGCTTTTATTCAGGAATTCAGTCCTTTTAATAAGAAAGATGATCCGGTTGAGATTGTAGAGGATGAACATAGTTTGATTACTTCCACTGATGAGTTCGTTCCTTTTGGTTTTGACCTGGATGAGACCTCGCAGGATGACACTGATTACACTTCTTCCGATGATGATGAGTTCGTCCCATATTGATATCAACGAGACTCCCAAGGCTAGACCTAGTCATACTTCTTGCACTCTCTCGTCTATGCCTCTTCACCCTAGGAGCACTAAGGCCCCTCACCATGTCGACCCTAATCGGTTAGTGTCATCTGAGGACCCTGATGTCGACCTGCACCATACCAGATCCATTCCTCAGCGGTCCCACAAGAAGGTTCTCTTTCAACCTTCTTGATCCTTTGTACATCCATCTCTGTTGTACATTCTCTTTTGTTCACCTCTGTCCCTCTGTCATTTTGCTCATTCACCCCATTCTCTTGTGTGCCTTGCTTAGGACGTACTTTGTCCTAAGTATGGGGGGGTGGACGAGCCGAGTGTTCATTCGTCGTTCCTTTTCATCACTCCTGTCGTCGCCTATACTTAGAGCTTCTTTTACCCTAAGTATAGGGGGTATGTTCCTTCTCTATCTTCTTCCATCTTCTGATCTCTTTTATTCTTTTCTTCCTTTTCTTTTTTATCTTCTTTATCTACCGAAAAGGTGTTGACCCTTTTTGTCAGTCTTCTATACTTAGGACGTACTTTGTCCTAAGTATAGGGGAGTGTGCACCCCAAGTAGCTTATATTCTTTGATCCTCTCCACTGTCTCCTCTTCTTGTCTATACTTAGGGATATCTTACCCTAAGTATAGGGGGAGACCGTATGAGTACGTTCGGTTCATTCCCACCCTTGACCCTCCCTGCTTTGTGTACAGTCTGCTATACTTGATCCTAAGTATAGGAGTGCGGTCAACTTCTCATTCGTTCATTCATTTCTCCACTCGTTCGTTATTCTTTAGGCTTGTCTATACTCTGTACGAGTTATGTCTTCTCTTTCTCTCTGATGTGTGAGGACATAGCTTAAGCTAAGTACAGGGAGGTCGTATATACTGCGTATATACTTTATCCATAACTCATACTTTTGTATTTTTGATTAATAATTATGGCTAATTATACTTACAAAATTCATTAAAAATCTTAATAAAAAAGATGTTGATTATTCCTCAATTGTTTTGTACTTATTAATTAATACATCTGATGAAAATGTTTTTTGCAAAATTGTTTGAAAAATAGTTTGAAAATCCTTTTGAAATCTTTTGAAAACTATTTGGAAAACATTTTTTTACATGTTTTCAGCCTTTGTAAAACCATTTTATTTTGTAAAACTTATTTTCTTTGAGTGAATCAAAAATATTCGAAAAACTATTTGCAAATGTTTGGAAAAATGGTTCCAAAAATATTTGAAAAATCTATATATACTATCTGAAAAACCTTTGCAAAATTATTTTCAAATGTGTGTACATGTTTGTAAAATTATTTTGGACTATAGTTTTCCAAAGTTATTTGAAAAACTTTTTCAAATAAGTCTGAGGAATATACATCTCATCTAAAATTATGTATATATAAAATTAACCACTTACCCTTTGTAAATTCTTAAAGTCTACATCTTGTAAATATAAGATGCATCTCCTTATAAATATTTTCACCTAGTTTTTAGCCAAAATATTTTGTTTTCAAAAATCCCAAAAACATTTGCAAAAGTAAAAATACCAAAAACATTTGAAAATCCCTTTTGAATATACCAAAAAATGCAAATGCATCATCTTTTCAAATATCCATAAAAAGTTTAAAATCTTTGAAAATTGCATCACAAAAATATTTTCTGCATTCTGTATATCATTTGCATAGCATTAGCATTTTTTCGGATTGAGTTTGATAGTTGAACAAATCTAAGTAAAATCCAAAGATTGGAGCTTGGTTGGACCTTAAATCTACCTAATTAACAGGAACCTTATGGGAACTGGAATTGAGGTACTTCAGGTCTAATTGACTTAATTCTTTGAGGATCACGAGGCTTGGTTCAATGGATTCTTGACTGCCAAAGTAGAGTATTTCGGAGCACACGCACGACTCTTGTCGATAATGACCTAACTTGGACACCTACACCTTTCACATGGCTCAACTCAGTTGGAGTCGTGAGGGGGTTTGATTTGCCGGTATGAGACACATACAAGTGGAAACATTTGTGCTCCTCTAGGGAAGGAAGTGCACCCCAACCCATCTGGTGATGATAAGTTTTGAGGATAGGAGAGTGTGAGTTGCAATAAAGCTTCAAAAGAGGGATAGTCTACAGGCTACGAGTTGAAGTATAGCGTATGAGTCAGATTCATAGTCATAAGGGTTTGCGTATGAGTTGAAGTATTCTGACCTGGCTATTGTGGGGACTTGATTAGAGTGTTGGGATTCTCAAAGGCTGTTGGATTTCAAATCCGGTACTCATTAAAGTTCCGCCCGCACTAAAATTTCAAAGGTCCGACTTGAGCTCGAAACTTTGGTTTTGTGAAGACAAGTTTGATAATTAAGCCTACTAGTTTTCTTCTTTTTCTTTTTCTTTTTCTTTTACTTTTCTGCACTTATTGCATAAGTGTTTGCTAGGGACTAGCAAAGGCAAGTATAGGGGGATGATGAATCTCCATTTCACCATCTTTATTCTATGATTTTGACCTTAAAAACCCATTAAATGCGTGTAAATAGGCTTAATTTAGGCATTTTAGCATTCAAGCATTCCCGTGTAAACATTGTATAAAATACAATTTTTAAAGCTAAAATTATAGAATAAAGAAAAGAAAAAAAAGAATAAAATATTGCAAATATTTTATGACCTGAAACCCAGAGACCTAGGCATCTTGATGACTAGGTCGATAAGGAATAGAGTAGGGGAAGATAAGGGCAAAAATACAATAAAATATCATTTTATTTAATTCATTCTTTATTCATTTCTGGACCTATTTTTAGTTTCACTTTTTATACCTCAAATAAAGAAACTTTAAACATGAAAGTTGTAGACAATTAAATATAGAAAAATACAAAATTGATTTCATATAAAAATAACATACAGATAAAAAGTTATTATCTGAATAAGTTTCCAAAATCCCAACTTCCCAAACCCATATCTCTAAAAAAACTCAAAATATATCAAATCAACTTTAATTGTGTATAACTTTTAATAAGCTATTTAATGAAGGTGATTTTATATTTTTTGGAGTTAAGATGCAAAAGTAAGGTTTTGGACCCCAGTTGTACAATAGTTTACGGCCTTTTCTTTCTTTTGTATAGATTCCACTCTAACTCCTTTTCTTTTGATTGCAATTTTATTTTGTTAGTTCTATATTCTACTTTACATTAAAAATATAAAATAGACTAAAAGATATAAAATAAAAAATACAAAAAAAATAGGTCGTTTCCATACAAGTCAATTTGACTTGTATTTTATCTTTAGTACTTCTATTAAAAATTAAAAATCAACAAAAATATTTTCAAGTGTCTAATATTATATAAAATTTTAGGATGGCATTATTAACAAGAAAACAAAACTAAAAATCATAAAAATCCAAAATGGGTATTTTATACCTTCAAAAAATAGGCCTTTTAATTTACAACTTTTGCAAAACTTTCTTCTGCAATATTTTAGATAACATTATTTTGAGAAAGTTTTATGATTTGAGTTTTTATTTTGAAGTATCCTATTATTTATTTCAATCATATTTCATTTGGAAAACCTCTCTTTTTGCGATTGATCCACATGGACCATGAAGACAACCACTAGAGTCCAAAATTTTTGAATTAGCCTATTCCCATTGGTTGATACAACTTCATCTCATGTCTCCTTTATTTTGGACTCAACCTTTTCACCTCCATCTTCTCTCTTCCTATTTTATGCAAAAACCCACCAACTCTCTTACACCTTCTTCCACCTAGATTAGTCCCACCAATGAGCATCATCTCTTCCATCCCTCCACCAAATAAAAAGAGCCACAACTCTCATTTTTGAACCCATCCACCATTGGAGCCTTCATTCTAGCTCCCATTACCTTTGTGACAGAGAAGTTGTGGGCATGAGCTACCTCCAATTGGTGTGATCCCTTGATGTTGTTGCTCCATTGTATCACAATCTCTTAGCTTGTCAAGCCTTTTCTCCGCCGGAATCGAGGCCATGTCCGGTCATTCTCATCAGAGAATCGATCACCATAGGTGACTACCTTCACATGCTACGTTTTTCTCCTTGTAGGTAAATTTTAGATTTAGTTTTTCTTCTTGTTGTAGTGTAACAACCCATCACCTTCAACTTTCATTCATCCTCCTCGATGCGGCTCACATCTCATCGTCGCCATCCTCCGCTATTCTGCGTATTCTCCAACGCAACCCCCTCCATCTTTGATCACATACGGTGGTCGGAGCACCTCCTTCTTCCCTCACCAAAACGAAGGAAAATCCATTCATACCCCATTTTTTCGTGTACCTAACATCTTGGCCGAGTTTTATACTTGAGCCCTTCTTTTAATCGCAGGTACATCGAAGCATCTTCACGTCATTACGCGTCATCGGCCCTTGGATCGGCCTTCTTGTTTTTGCTGTCCAAAAATAGAAGAAGGGAGGGGCGGATAGTAGCCACCGTTGGATCTGCCCCTCTCCTTATAATCGCAGCCCTCCATCCAAGGGGTAGAAATCTTGTACACACACTCCTTTACTTCTGGCATTTTACGTGTGTGTCCTCATCCCTCCAAGAGCCTCTGAATGCCACGTGGATAAGTGGCAAGTTTTGCGGCCATACCTCTGCATTTTGGGATATTTCAGAAACTTTTTGAGCCCTATTTTGAACTGCAGTTTCGTACATACTATTTTCATCTGTACCCCTGCACTTAAATGCTCATAAATCGTTCATCTGAACTCCGTTTCCTGTGAGATTTTTTTGTTAGAAAGCTATCTTAAAGTTCTACTTTGTTTCTAAATTTCAAAATATTCTGATGTATGAACTATTAATGGAGAATTTGAATTCAGGGTACTGTTTTGGTGTATTTCGTTAATAACTCTTTCAACTCTTGACAAAACTTGCTCATTTTTGGATATGTTGTAGGAATTAGTGGGGACAAATTTGTATTCAAATTTCATCAAAAGTTATTGCGATTTGTATATGTAGAATTTCTACAATATTTCGAGTGATTTATTTATTTCTTGAGCATTACTCATCTATTTCAAAATCTAAAAATATGTCCTTATGCCTCCGAGTTTGTTCTACAATTAGGGATTTTTGTTGTATTTTTATCCTCTTGTTTGATTAGTCAAAAAAATGAAAAAAAACATCATTTCTACCTTCCTGCTCTCTTTTATTCTTAGTATATCATTACATCTCAGAAAAATACCCAACAAATACTGTAGCTTTCCCTCATCTATATCTATATCATATCCGAAAGGCATTTAGTAATATTAGGTCTAGTGTCCAAAAACTCAAACACACTTAAAAACTTGCAAAAATCATTAAAAATTGAAATAGTGTCAAAAACCCAAAAACAAAGTCATGTTTTATTTTATATAATCTTCTCTATCTAGGAAAAATATAGATATAATTATAGGACTTTATTTTGAACTATTTATAGTATTTTTTGAGTGTCCTATTTGCCTTATTTTTCCAAGTTTAGAATTGTTTTCTCTTTTCTAAAAAAAATCTAAAAATATTTGCAAAATTAATTAAAATACCAAAAATATTTTGGAATATTTATTTTGAATTTATTTGACTTATTTTAAAAATCCAAAAAATATTATCTCTATTTTTTCATTTATATCTCTCTCTTCGTATATCTAGTTTTATATATGTCATTATTATTTATATACTTTTATTTATAAATATAAAACCACAAAAAAACATTTGAATATATAAAAATCAAATAAAAATAAAAAAAATTAAAACCCACAAAAAATAACACTTATATAGACAAATACATCACATTCATTTTTGAGCATTCTTTGCCCTGATCTACCTGCTTGCTTCCTGCGTTCGACACTCTACACATACTTGCACCTATACCCATCTTTGTTGTAGAGATATAATAAATTTTAACTCTGCACATTTACTTTCATTGCTTGATTTATCTGTTGTGGGTTAATTGTTGTTTTTATCCGAATTTCGTGTGGTCGATTCGACGACTGCGTTCCTGCCTTTGTGGAAAATAAGACCGCTCGATTTTTGGGTTAAACAAATGGTGCGTTGCCGGGGAGCAACAACGCATAGATTGGCTTTTTGCTTGATTGTGATTACTTGTCTATGTTTTTGCCTTCATTATTTGCTCAATTATTTGATATCATTATTTGACTTGACTAATCACCCTCTCTTGTTGACTTTGTGCGAGGAACTGCGGATCAAGGGAGGCACTCTACCCTAGGCATCTACGCACCCACGTGAAGGTCGTAGGAGATTTCTGACCTAGCATCAAAGGAGGCAGGGAGGACTTGAGAAGACGGTCACATTTTGAGCATTTTTTATGTAGTTATTTATTAGTGTAATTTTAGTGAGAGAGAGAGACCTATTATTTGTAATAATACAGGTACTCAGGACTTTGGACTCTCGGGCCCAATTTCCAAGTGTTTGTTCACTTGGGAGCTCACCGTGTTTTTTATCGGTTTTTATCGCCTTCTTTTATTTTATTTTCTAGATTTTGTTTTCTTTACTTTGTGTGATTGAGCCCTTAGTTTTAGGATTGCTTGCGATAGAATAAGTCCAAACATAATACCATTGTATGCTCCTATAGATTCATTTGGACTTAGTCAAATTTTAAATTGCTTCTCAATTAGTCTCGGAAACACCGCACCGTGAGAGTTCTACATACAGTGCTTGCAGGACCTATTGTGGTGAGCGTCGAGAGACCCCAAGACCGGACATTTTGGTTCCATTCTAAGTCATTAGCATCGGTTCTTCACGCTAATAGCATTTTTTGAAACTTAGGGTGATTTCATCGGCTTGCATTTGCATATAGTTTAGGTTTCAATTCTGCTGAGCATCTTTGCATGTAGAGTGTTGGAGGCAAGGTGAACATTTACACTTTAGCATTCATCATCGTTGTGCTTCTTGCATTGCTTTTCCGCCTCTCTACCTCTGATTTTGTCAACCTAGGTCCTTAAAGAAATCGACTCCTCGATAGGCCCGTGCATTCTTATTAAAAATACAAAAAAAGTGATAACTAATAAAATTGGGACTGCTAATATTACTTGACCCAAAAAAGACCAAAAATAAAAATCTTGTATTGGGGCGAGTAATCCCCTCACTGTTTTCGCTTTTACTTGGCCGTGCACACACTTAGGATTAGCTCCAAAATCTTGTTTCAGTCCCCTAAGTGTTTGTGCAACTTTTGGACTTCTCACCTAACTCTAAATAGACAAGATAAAAAAGACCGCTCTTTTACGGTCTCTACCGAGTTGAGCAGGTGAATTGAGGGTTTGTATTGTGTGAGTTTTGCTTGAGATTGCTTGTGTGTATTCCAGATCGCCTCTGCGCATTTGCGCCTTTTATCACTTCTCTTGATTTGACCTTCGTGATCTTCCGATCATTTTCCTTTTGTTTCAAGATGGTTGATTGGAGCGTGTTTTGTCCGGACTTTGTGAACCCCTCGTTCACTCCTGCCGGTCCACCTCTCTTTTTCCAGAAGGACTTTGCTCCTGATTTTAGTACATATCCGACCAACCCACTATTTCAGGATTCGGACTTTGACCTTCACCAATCATTTCCACCCCCATCACCCTCACATTTTGACAACCCGCTCTTCCTTGAGTATCCTGATCTGGAATGTGATTTTTGTCCACACCCACTGCCCACATTCGACACACCCGATCTTGAGATTTTGGAGTCACCTTTCATGATATCCACACTTGAGACCTTGAATCAGATGATGGAGCATATGAACTCGAGGATGAGCGATATAGTTAGCATAAATAAGATCCAGAATGTAGATCCATTCTTTGAGGATTTGGATTCATTTGAGGATTATCATGAGAGCTTGTAATCGCCCAAAATATAAAAAAATGAGAAAAAAATAAAATCCAAAAAGATTTTGGGAGACACATGATTGAGTCAGACTATGAGAAGAGTGCTCACTTGCCAGACCCTTTGACCACACATCATTTCACACTTTGTCCCACCTTTAACCCCGAGGATGCCGCTCTACAGACTGCTCTTGACATTCCTCGTGTATATGTTGATTCCGACCTTCTCCCTTGTATGGAGGAGGTCCAAAAATTCAAAAAAATGTTGATTTAACTCGAAGTGGTGGCCACCATTCATGAGATCATCCGTGCTCCACTTCAGCAGGCCATGACTGATTTATCTACTCTTCTTCCTAAGAAGAGAAAGCGGAGGAGCAGATATGAGTGTTATATCTTGATCATGGCCACTTCCCATGCCATCAGACACCGTCCCATTCCTAGGAAGAGGAACATTGCCACACTTTTCATTAGCTGCACCATTTCTGACTTCACATGTGATCACACTCTCCTCGATGGTGGTGCTTCGATTATCATACTACCCTTCTCGTTGATATAGTCTCTTCACATATGTCCTCTCAAGAAGACCCGGATGATAGTTCAGTTTGGTGGTGGATCTATCAAGAGGCCGAAGGGTATCCTTGAAAATGCCATCATCTCGATTTAGGGACGAGCTACAATGCTGATTTTGTCGTATTGCCTATGGAGACCTCCACAGGGGAGCACTCTCCAATCATCCTGGGATGACCATTCCTTGCCTCTATGAGGGTCTTTATTGATTATGGAATAGGAGAGATTCACTTTCGTCCTGTTGACGAGAGCGAAGTGTTGATCACTACACCCACTGCTGATCATAGACCTGTACCAGATGTGACTACACCTATTCTGGCTGACCCTGAGGCCTATGATCTTTATGAGGGTATCAGAGAGACTTTCTTTATGACCGATGATGAGACCTGAGAATTCCTCTCCAAGGAGGAAATCTCGAAAAGCATAGACCTTGGAGTTTCCACTTCCTGTGATTGGCGTTGTATTGATGACATCTGTGGGATTTATACTATCGACACCATTGAGCGGAGGGAAGATACTGATGAGACAAAGGCCAAATTTGATCTTGAATGGATCTGGTATGGTGCAGATCAACATCGGGGTCCTCAGGTGACATTAACCGATCATGGTCGACACGGTGAGGGGGTGGTCCGGCAAGAAGGTTCGCTTCAACCTTCTTGATCCTTTGTACATCCATCTATGTTGTACATTCACTTTTGTTCACCTCCGTCCCTCTGGTGTTTTGCTCATTCACCCGATTCTCGTATGTGCCTTTCTTAGGACGTACTTTGTCCTAAGTATGGGGGGTGGATGAGCTGAGTGTTCATTCGTCATTCCATTTCATCACACCTGTTGTCGCCTATACTTAAAGCTTCTTTTACCCTAAGTATAGGGGGAGTGATATGTACCTTCCTTCTCTATCTTCTTCCATCTTCTGATCTCTTTTCTTCTTTTCTTCTTTTCATTTTCTATCTTCTTTATCTATTGAAAAGTAGTCACCTCTTTTTGTCAGTCTTCTATACCTAGAACGTACTTTGTCCTAAGTATAGGGGGTGTGTACCCAAGTTGCTTCTATTCTTTGATCCTCTCCACTGTCTCCTCTTGTAATGCCCCGCAATTTTCGATTTTTCTAAGTCTTAAAACATATTCAATATTACATTCAAAAGAAGCGTCTCGTCGCAAGCTTTCCAACGAGTCCAAAAATGCGTAATTCCGAGTTTGGATGTGGGAGATATGCCTATTTTAGTGAAGAGACGTCATGGATATTGAGGGGATTAATGGTTACGGGATTAGATAAGCTAATTACGGGTTATGGCTATTTTTGGGATCCTAAAATTAGGGTTTTAGTCCTAACCTATATTAAGACCCCCATCCTTTATCTCCCCTCATTCCCACCTCTTTCCAAACCCTAATCCATCCCTTTCTTCGGTGCCACCACCATTGTCAAAAGCTCTCGAAGCCACGTAGCTTCACGACAAGAAGAAGACGAGGAGGGCCATCGCAAGGGAAAGACAACCCTCTCATCGGGTTCGTGATCGGGCGATCGAGCACGTGGATCAAAGATGTGCACTAGTATAGGTAACGGATCTTCGACTCTCTCCCTTTATTTTGGAGATTGTCTTTTAGGGTTGACTACTTGTTTCCGATCCTAACCCCGGGATCTCCTGTTGCTGTTGGTACTTATCGAATCAAATCATTTTCTCATTAATTGCTTCCATCTTTATTTACACAAGATTTGTAATTGAGGACTTGATATATATTGAGGATCGAATATGCGAAAATCTTGGATATATATATATTAAACTCATAAAGATCATTAGATCCGTCTGATATTTTAAGTTACTGTATAATAAAGTGATATACTGACAGTTCTAGTTTTAGAAACCGAATTTTTGTATAGGGTTGAAACATCACAAGAGTTTTCCTTGTTTTTTTAAGTTTATCAAGGGATAATATTGGTCGATTCTTGTGGTGAATGTTGGGAGCACTTGTAGTTGGAAATAGGCACCTTTATGTATCGTGCATTTCTGAGTGGGGTATTATATGAGGAGTATGAGAATAATGTTGATATAATATGTAATATTTGTTAATATTAAGGAAGTTATAACACTTGCATGGATTTTTTTGAGTATCAACCTCAAATTAATATTTGGAGGACAAATTATTGAGGCTATGAAAGTTACAAAGGCTGAGTGTTAAAAAGATTAAATGCATAGTCCTTCTCATACCCCACGTCATTTCTTGTTGTTTCTTGATCTCCATTTTTTTCTCTTAAATAGTAAATTTTCTTGGATACTATTAAAGTTAGAAATCATACCATTTTTAGTTAATATCTTTTACAATTTATTTTATTATTGGAGTGCTCAACATTAAGCTGGATAACGTGTAGGTGATTGGAGCACAGTTTTAAATGGGTTTCCTTAATTTAGTAGGTAGTATAAACTTAATTAAGTTAAGTTGTGCAAGGCTGTAACTTTTCTTAAATTAGTAATTAAAAACGTTGATTGTTGATGTGGTCAAAAGGTGTGAAGTTCAATTATTGTATTTCTAAATAAGAATAGATTAGGTTTATAATGTTGTGTGGTCCTAAAATTTTATTAAAACATTGTTTCTTGTTATTATGAGTCTCGCCGTAAATACCTGGATTATCAAAGAATAACATTTTTGGTGTTATTGGATCTTTATGTGAAATTAACTAGCAGGAACTGCTTCTACACTTTTCAAGCACTAGATTATTCCAACATATACGTTGTAGTTGATAAGTGTTCTGGACAATCGTGTGTTTCCATTTTTTTTAACGAAAGATAAAGGAGGGCATGCACTGATAAATCTAAATGTGTTAAGAGGATATAGGAATTTATAGTCTAATTATTTTTGTAATGGTTGGGAACTCGGCAACGTCCACCTATATTAAGTGGGTGAGAGTTCGCATGAAAGTGTATTGACTGTTCGTGGTCAGTTCGTGAAAGGATAAATGGGGAGAATAAGTCAGATTGGGTAAGTATCCCATATCACAGATGATGTCTTGGGAGGAATCAAAAATATTGAACATTGTACGAGATGCTTACAAGCATATAACGAGATAAATTATGGTGTATTGATGGTTTATGATCTAAAGGTTTTATATAGTATCGAATGGTTATTAGTTTAATGGAGTGTATTACGATACTCCAAGAAGAATTAATCTGAGAAAATTAAACAGTAACCACTGCAAGGTGGGTGCACACCCTTGTAGTCTGGCTGAGTCGATAGTGAGTCATCCCCACTCGAGGGGCATCACAGAGTGGGGTGGTGGTAGGTACTCTGGTGGAATTGAGGTGGATGCACGCGTGCATCGCACCGTACGGATCCGTTTTGTGGTACTTGTCTTGGAGCGAGAGAGACTCCTCCAACAGACTCAGTTGACGGAGTTACGACTCTTCGGGCTATATGTTCCCTGTCACGGGTGTTAGAGTACTACCAACTAGACTAGCTGAAGGATCGCGTTTGCACATGGGTTTTAGGCTGCACTATGAATGGAGTGTTGCAAACTTCATTCCTAGTGTAGGCCTTCTCCCTTGACGAACGAGTTCGGGATAAGTAAATAAAAATATAGATTAAGATGTGTCAAAGAATTGATCTTGATGGCATATGTGTTAAAGGCCTAAAATATAAGTGATTGTATATTGCTATAGGCTTTTAAAAATGTTCTCTCCTAAACTTATTCAGTTACTGCATTTGCATTACCTACCTATAATCCCTTGATTTATAATTTACCTTATCCTTACTGGGTCAGTTGACTCACAAGTTACATTCTTTGGAAATCCAACAGGAAGCGCGGAACAGGAGACAGAGGCTCACATTTTCGGTCGTGCATCTGTAGGACGTTGTTGAGGTTAAGGCTTAGTGCTGTAGTTGTTTTATTTTCCCTCTGTTTTATCTATTATGATGTAATAAAGAGACTCCGCGGACTTTTGTTATCAATAGAAACTTAGATTTTTTTCCCTATTTTCCTTATTTTGTATAAATGGTATATCATGCATGTTGTTTATGATTGTTGTTGGGTAATATTGAGAATGGGTGTTGAGATGCGCTACCACTGATGTGGGGCGTTTCACCTCTTCTTATCTATACTTAGGGATATCTTACCCTAAGTATAGGGGGAGACATTATGAGTATGATCGATTCATTCCCACCCTTGACCCTCCCTGCTTTGTGTACAATCTACTATACTTAAGATCGGTTGATCCTAAGAATAGGGGGGACGGTCAACTTCTCATTCGTCCATTCATTTCTCCATTCGTTCGTTATTCTTTAGACTTGTCTATATGCATTACGAGTTATGTCTTCTCTTTTCTCTCTGATCTATGAGGACATAGCTCAATCTAAGTATAGGGGGGTCGTATATACTGTGTATATACTTTAGCCATAACTTGTACTTCCGTATTTTTGATTTATAATATATGGATAATTATACTTATAAAATTCCTTTAAAATCTTAATAAAAAAGATGTTGATTATTCCTTAAATTTTTTCTATACTTATTGATTAATACATCAGATGAAAATGTTTTTTGCAAAATATTCGAAAAATAGTTTGAAAATCCTTTTGAAAATCTTTTGAAAACAATTTGGAAAATATTTTATTACATGTTTTCAACCTTTGTAAAACCATTTTGTTTTGTAAAATTTATTTTCTTTGAGTGAAACAAAAATATTTTAAAAACTATTTGCAAATGTTTGGAAAATGGTTGTAAAAATATTTGAAAAATCTATATATACTGATTGAAAAACCTTTGCAAAATGATTATCAAATGTGTGTATATGTTTGTAAAAATGTTTGTAAAATTATTTTGGACTATAGTTTTCCAAAGTTATTTGAAAAACCTTTTCAAATAGGTTTGAGGAATATACATCTCACCGAAAATTCTTTATATATAAAATTGACCACTTACCCCTTGTAAATTCTTAAAATCTACGTCTTGTAAATATAAGATGCATCTCCTTGTAATAATTTTCACCTTGTTTTCAGCCAAAATATTTATTTTCAAAACTCCCAAAAACATTTGCAAAAGTAAAAATACCAAAAACATTTGAAAAACCCTTTTGAAAATATCAAAAAATGCATATGCATCGTATTTTCAAAAAATCCATAAAAATTTCAAAATCTTTGAAAATTGCATCACAAAAATATTTTCTGCATTCTACATATCATTTGCATAGCATTAGCATTTTTTTGGATTGAGTTTGATAGTTGAATAAATCTAAGTAACATCCGAAGATTGGAGCTTGGTTGGACCTTAAATCTATCTAATTAACAAGAACCTTATAGGAACTGGAATTGAGGTAATTCAGGTCTAATTGACTTAATTCTTTGAGGATCACAAGACTTGGTTCAATGGATTCTTGACTATCTAAGTAGAGTATTTCGAAGCACACACACAACTCTTGTCGATAATGACCTAACTTGGACACCTGCACCTTTCACATGGCTCAACTCAATTGGAGTGGTGAGGGGGTTGGATTTGCCGGTATGAGACGCACACAAGTGGAAACATTTGTCCTCCTCTAGGGAGGACAGTGCTCCCAACCCGTCCGGTGATGATGAGTTTTGAGGATAGGAGAGTGAGCATAGATCTTCTTCTCTCCGAGAACTGAGTTCCCATCCAGGATCGTGGTTGGCTAGTCCTTGGGGATTCGGGGTCTCCTCCGGTCAGGGGTGACCGTCCTGGTTATCCCCCGCGATTAGTAATGAACCAGAAGAGGGGTGTTTTCTGGATACCAAACTCAGGGTAGCGAATCTGTTTCGTGTACAGAGGCGACAAGAGGTGAGGGCCACCTCAGGGTGGGCCGGCAATTCTACTGACTCAAGAGAAAAAACTCCTTATGTAAATGCTATTGTATATAGTATTTCAAAAAAAAAGAGCAAAAAGCAAAAACTCCAAAAAGTGGGCAGACTTGTACAAAAATAAAAATGCCTGCGGAGTATATATATTTTTATAGTCAATAAGCAAGCTTGAGCTTCAAAGTCAAATCATGTGAGCCTGCAGCTGGATGACTTGACTACGTTGGTCATGCATCCTAGGATAGGTAGCTACACTGGCTACCGTCCATTCTTCTCTTCACCCCCTCCTCTTGAGCTGGTTGCCACTTGAAATTAGAAGGGAATACCCTGCTCCTCGAGGAATGAGTTATTGGATTAGGGAATCATTGGGTTGTCATACTGGAGAAGTTAGTCTCTTTGTCATTTCAGTTGGGGAGAACCACCATCACTTACATTGTACGAGTCAGATTCATAGTCATAAGGTTTGCGTATGAGTTGAAGTATTATGACCTGGCTATTGAGGGGACTTGAGCAGAGTTTTGGGATTCTCGAAGGCTGTTGGATTTCAAATTCGGTTCTCATTAAGGTTTTGTCCGCACTAAAATTTCAAAGATCCTACTTGAGCTCCAAACTTTGATTTTGTGAAGACAAGTTTGATAATTAAACTTAATTCATCTTCTTCTCTTTCTTTTCTCTGTTTTTCTTTTCTGCATTTATTACATAAGTGTTTGCTAGGGACTAGCAAAGATAAGTATAGGGGGATGATGAATCTTCGTTTCATCATCTTTATTCTATCATTTTGGCCTTAAAAACCCTAGTAAATACATGTAAATAGGCTTAATTTAGGCATTTTAGCATTCATGCATTCTTGTGTAAACATTGTATAAAATACGATTTTAAACCAAAATTATAGAATAAAGAAAAGAAAAGGAATACAATATTACAAATATTTTATGACCTGAAACCCTGAGACCAAGGCATCTCGATGACTAGGTCGATAAGGAATAAAGTAGGGGTAGAGAAGAGCCAAAATACAACAAAAAATCATTTTATTTAATTCATTATTTATTCATTTTTGGATCTATTTTTAGTTTCACTTTTTACACCTCAAATAAAGAAACTTTAAACATGAAAGTTATAGATAATTAAATATAGAATAATACAATATTGATTTCATATAAAAATAATATAGTGATAAAAAGTTATTTTCTGAATAAGTTTCCAAATCCCAATTATCCATATCCATATGTCTCAAATAAAAACTCAAAATATATCAAAATCACCTTCAATTGTGTATAAATTTAATAATCTATTTAATGAAGGTGATTTCATATTTTTTGGAGTTAAGATGCAAAAGTAAGGTTTTGGACCCCAGTTGTACAATAGTTTACGGCCTTTTCTTTCTTTTGTATAGATTCCACTCTAACTCCTTTTCTGTTGATTTGAATTTTATTTTATTATTTATATATTCTACTTTCTATTAAAAATATAAAATCGACTAAAAGATATAAAATAAAAAATACAAAAAATAGGTCTTTTCCATACATGTCAACTTGAGTTGTATTTTATCTTTAGTACTTATATTAAAAATTAAAAATCAACAAAAATATTTTCAAGTGTCTAATATTATATAAAATATAAGGATAGTATTATTAACAAGAAAACAAAACTAAAAAAACACGAAAATCCAAAATGAGTATTCTATACCTTCAAAAAAATAGGCTTTTTAATTTACAACTTTTGCAAAACTTTCTTTTGCAATATTTTAGATAACATTATTTTGAGAAAGTTTTATGATTTGAGTTTTTATTTTGAGGTATCCTATTATTTATTTCAAGCATATTTCATTTATAAAACCTCTCTTTTTGTGATTGATCCACATGGACCATGAAGACGACCACTAGAGTCCAAAATTTTTTAATTAGCCTATTTCCATTGGTTGATACAACTTCATCTCATGTCTCCTTTACTTTGGACTCAACCTTTTCACCTCCATCTTCTCTCTTCCTGTTTCATGCAAAAAACCCACCAACTCTCTTATACCTTCTTCCACCTAGATTAGTCCACCACCAATGAGCATCATCTCTTCCATTCCTCCACCAAATAAAAAGAGTCACAACTCTCATTTTTGAACCCATCCATCATTGGAGCCTTCATTCTAGCTCCCATTTCCTTTGTGACAGAGAGGTTGTGGGCATGAGCCACCTCCCAATGATGTGATCCATTGGTGTTCTTGCTCCATTGTATCACAAGCTCTTAGCTTGTCAAGCCTCTTCTCCACCTAAATCGAGGCCATGACCAGTCATTCTCATCGGAGAATCGATCACCATAGGCGACTACCTTCACATGCTACGTTTTTCTTCTTATAGGTAACTTCGAGATTTAGTTTTTCTTCTTGTTGTAGTGTAACAACCCGTCATCTTCAACTTTCATTCATCCTCCTCAACGCAACTCACATCTCACCGTCACCATCCTCCGCTATTCTGCATATTCTCCCATGCAACCCCCTCCATCTTCGATCACATACGATGACTGGAGCACCTCCTTCTTCCCTCACCAAATCGAGGTAAAATCCATTCATACCCCATTTTTTGTGTACCTAACATCTTTGCCGAGTTTTATACTCGAGCCCTTCTTCTAATCGTAGGTACATCGAAGCATCTTCACGACGTTGCATGCCGTTGGCCCACGGATTGACCTTCTTGTTTTTGTTGTCCAAAGGAAGAAGAAGGGAGGGGCGGATAGCAGCCACCATTAGATCTGCCTGTCTCCTTCTAATCGCAACTCTCCATCCAAGGGGTAGAAATCTTGTACACGTAACCCTTTACTTCTGGCATTTTACGTGTGTGTCCCCAGTCCTCCAAGAGCCTCTGAATTCCATGTGAATAAGTAGCAAGTTTTGCGACCATACCCCTACGCTTTTGGGATATTTCAGAAACTTTTTGAGCTCTATTTTGAACTGCAATTTCGCACTTACTATTTTCATCTATACCCCTGCACTTAAATGCTCATAAATCATTCATCTGAACTCCATTTCCTACGAGATGTTTTTGTTATAAAGTTTCTTTAAAGTGCTACATTATTTCCAAAATTCAAAATATTCTGATGTACGAACTATTAATGGAGAATTTTTAATTCAGGGTACTGTTTGATGTATTTCGTTAATAAATCTTTCAATACTTGATAAAACTTACTCATTTTTTGATATGATTTAGGAATTAGTGGGGCCAAATTTGTATTCAAATTTCATCAAAAGATATTGCGATTTGTATTCTGTAGAATTCTACAATATTTCGAGTAATTGATTTATTTCTGGAGCATCATTCATCTATTTGAAAATCTAAAAATATGTCATTATGCCTCTGAGTTTGTTCCACAATCAGGAATTTTTTGTATTTTGATCCTCTTGTTTGATTAGTCAAAAAAATTAAAAACATCATTTCTATCTTCCTGCTATCTTTTATTTTTAGTATATTCATTACGTCTCAGAAAAATACCAAAAAAATAATGTAGCTTTCCCTCATCTATATCTATATCATATCCGAAAGGCATTTAGTAATATTCGGTCTGGTGTCCAAAAACTCAAAAACACTTCAAAACTTGCAAAAATCACTAAAAATTGAAATAGTGTCAAAAACCCAAAAACATTTATGTTTTCTTTTGTATAATCTTCTCTATCTAGGAAAAATATAGATATAATTGTAGGACTTCATTTTGAACTATTGGTAGTATTTTTTGAGTGTCCTATTTGCCTTATTTTTTCATGTTTAGAATTTCCCGTTTTATTTTATTACTTGCTCTTTTCTAAAAAAAATTCTAAAAATATTTGCAGAATTAATTAAAAAACAAAAAATGTTTTGAAATATTTATTTTTAATTTATTTGACTTATTTTAAAAATCCAAAAAATATTCTCTCTATTTTTTTATTTATGTCTCTCTCTTAGTATATCTAGTTATCTACATATATCTGTCACTATTATTTACATATTTTTATTATAAATATAAAACCACAAAAAAACATTTGAATATATAAAAATCAAATAAAAATTAAAAACCCTCAAAAAATAGCACTTTTATAGACAAATACATCACATTCATTTTTTAGCATTCTTTGCCCCGATCTATCTGCTTGCTTCATGTGTTCGACACTCTACACATACTTGCACCTATACACATCTTTGTTGTAGAGTTATAATAAATTTTAACTCTGCACATTTACTTTTATTGCTTGATTTGTCTGTTGTGGGTTAATTGTTGTTTTAATTCGAATTTCATGTGGTCGATTCGACGACTACGTTCCCGCCTTGTGTGGAATATAAGACCGCCCGATTTTTGGGTTAAACAGAGGGTCATGAGTCCAAGAAGGTCCAGCAAGTGAAGGGACCTCTAAAGACGGTCTCTTTGAAGTGTTCAGGGATACATTCGTGGAGTCTGAATAAAAATCCCTCCAACTAGTCATCTTCTATGTCAAGAGGATTTTATATGAACACGAACATCAAGGAAAGTCTATGAACTATGAGGCATGTAAATGTGGGGAGAGAACTCGCATGAATGAAATACAATGCAAACCCTTTGAATTCACCAACAGAACACATAAATGACTAAAGGTTTAACTGAATTATCTTATCAATTTTAGTTGGTGGTAATACAATCTTTCAGTCTGTTAGACACATGGTGTCGCCTTACGCCCAGCAGTGCTCTTGTGTACTCTCAATCAATGAGATGATCTGCCCAGACTATTGGGTTTCAATATCACACCTCAAAGGAGACACATAGGCTTACAGAATCGAAATGCATACTAAGCTTGAAGGCAAGCCCTTGTAGCTCATTAGCTCGTAAGAGTCGAACTTGGAGACTTAGGGGGCAAGTCCATTGATTTGGAATCTTACCTTAATGTCTTCACCCTTAACCACTAATGAATCCCCATTTCATCACCTTTGATCTTTCATTTTGGCCTCAAATCCCTAGCTAAATGCATGTATATAGCATTAATTTATATAAAATAACATTCAATAATTGATACATATATATTGTACAAAATACTGTATTTAATACCGAAATAAGGAAAATAAAAGGAAAAGAATGAAGTGACAAAGACATCGAGTGACCCTAGACCCCGAGACCTGGTCATCATGATGACTTCGTCGATAAGGTATAAAGTAGGGGGAGATAGGGTAGACTAACTGTACATAAAATACTACTAAAACCCTAATTTGTATCCATCAATAAATCCATTTTGGGCCCTATTTATTCTTCTTTATTTAGTTCTCAAATAAAGAAACCCTCAACAAGAAAGTTATACATAAAAATACAAAGAAAAAATACAAAATTAATTTCACTAAAACATAATGTACAGTGTACTTGGGACACTCGGAATAAAAAACTGCAAAGAGAACTTCTCAGACCCGTATCTCCTCCATATAAACTTAAAATTGACCAAACTTACCTTTATTATTCATAAAATTGTATTATCATTTTAATGAAGGTGATTTCATTTAATGTGAAGATGATATGCAAAAGTTGACTTTTAAGCCCCTATTGTACTATATACTTGTATGTAATATTTAATATATTCGTCCTTTACATTTTTACATATCTTATATTTTTATATATTGTTAAATTACAAAAAAACACAATTCAATAATAAACTTAAAATAAAATTATTAAAAATACACTAAAATAAATAAAGTTATAAATATATATATGTAAACTATACATATATAATGTACATAAATAGTTATTTAAGTAAATAAAAAATAAGAAAAATATAGTAAAAATATGAAAATGTATATTTAAATAAATTATAAACATATAAAATGCATGTATATATTAATAAAACATTGAAAAACAAAGTAAAAATAAAATACTCTAAATTGGTATATATACCTATATATATCTACATGTAAATATTAACACATAATAAATTATTGTGTAAAAATAAATAAAAAATCATAATAAAATATTAAATAAGATAAGAAACATTTTTTACATTTTAACTTAAAATTAATAAAATCATTTAATAATTTATATTTAATTATTAAGGGAATTCTTCCCACAAATTTTTTGGTTGGTCCACGTGAACCGATCAAAGCTCTTCCCTGGTTGACCTCTGGTCAACTCACCCTATTGGCGTCTCTGACTTTTCATAGACTATGACCAGGCACCTTCTCCCTTTTTTCCTACTCAATCAATTCAGCCTTTCTTCTTCATTTTTTCATACATACCCTGACCGATTGAACCTTAATCCACGCCTAATCCTTTGATCTTGTGTACATAACCCTGATCGATCAAAAATCCTAGGTCAACAAGCCTCCTCCACCATGTTTATAAATAAAGATCATTTGACCCCTTTCCAATTTGGATCCCTCTCTACCCTCAGTAACCCATATCTTTGAGTTGCTTAAGCTAGTCGTTGACAGCAACAAGCTCGCTGGAGTGTTGGTGTGGACAAAGAGTGGCTATAGGTGGTGATCCAACTCACCAGAGTAAAGATTCAGGTAAGGGTTGTGTTTCTTTCTTATTTCCACTACTTTTTGTTCCATTAGATTATGTTTAACCTTAGTTTAGTTAATTAGCTTGCACTATAGATTAATTTTAGGATTTAAAATTGTTAGAGCACTAGGCTCCAGTCCCAAATTTGAATTGTTCGCAAGTGACTCGCCCCATTTCCACTCCCCCTTCATTCCTCGTCGCCTGCTCCATACTTCTCACTGTGTTTTCCCCTTGATTCTGCAAGAATCAAGGGCCACCCAAGCTCCCCCCTCCTCTTTCACCGGAGCTACTTCATTCCGTCCATCCTATGGCATAACCACTTCAGTAGTGGGACGAGGTAATAGACCTCGGTCCCCTTATCATTTTCTAGGTTCCAATGCCTAGAGACACCTGGAGCATGATTTCAAATTCGACTTCAGAGTTCCAGGTATCCAGAGCTCTAAGGTCCTTCTTATGGACCTCATATCCCTTTGAGTGTCTTGGAGGTGCGTACGAGCTCCAGGAAGCTCATGAGACTCACAACTTTGAAAGAGGAGCTTGGGAGGAGATTTTGCTGATCGAAGCTCGTCAGACTCGTGTTATTCATAGTTCTTCCATCGACCTCCTTAGTCATATGATTGATGCCTCGTGTTAGGTCTTTTATCCACCGTTGGATCATCAAGCAAAGAGAAGCATCTATCCACCCTCGGTCGAGCCATGTGGCGTGCGAAGGAGCTTCTGATCAAGTGACAGAAAGGGGTAATGTACATAGCATCTCCTATTTTTTGTTATTTTCAATTTGGCCCTATAAATGTTTTAATTTTTTGTAAAAATTACAACTGTGCCCCTACAGTTACTACTTATTGCAGTTAGGTCCATGCCAGGTCACCTCACGTGGCGCCCCACGTGAGGTGGAAATTTTGCAGGCATACCATCCTAATTTATAACATTTACTTTTAGTTCATTAAATTCGAATATTAGTGTAATATTTTGGGGATAATTGCATGCATGTAGCTGTAAGATATTTTTATTGTAAATATACCCCTATCAGACCTTTATTTATTTTATTGCATTTTCATTTTTGTTTAAGTAGATCATGTTCTTGTCAAATACTGTGAAAATTATAGTAAATGTTTAATATTGTGCTTGTTTAGATATAAATATACAAATAGTTTTTAAAATAATATTAAAAATTCAAAAAAAGTAGTACATTTATTACTATCCAATATAACTTCAGACCAAAAAATGCAAAAAATATAAAATAAAAATCTTAAAAATTGAGAAACCCCTTCTAATACTATAAAAATTAATAAAAATTCTATAAAATCCAAAAAGTTAGTTTTCTACTATATATCTTTATCTATATTTTAAAGTATATATTAAGAATAGTTTTGAGAATTTTTGAAATATTTGTCTACTTTTAAAACCCAAAACAATTCGGCCTATTGTTATAAGTCACTATTTTGTTATATTAAATCAATTAAAAATGCCTAAAATTAGAGAAAACATTGTAAGAAAAATAATAAAAATATAGAAAAATGTTTAAAATATAAAAAATCTTTTTAATTTTTGAGTATATATATCTATATCTATAAATAGAAATCCCTATATAGTATATATACATGATATTACTTAAGGAAAAGGGAAGCTACACCGAGGGAGCAGCCAATGAAATACACCCAACCATTTTTCTTATTGGTTTTTGATTTTGTTTGAAGGAACCATATGGTGATTTAATATTTATTGAGTGTAATATGTGTTTTAAATTTCATGCAAAACAAAAATTCTTAACATGCCCATCTAGATAGGGTCAATTTCAATAATTTTGAGACCATTAAAATGTGATAGTCTTGATGGAGATGATAGAAGCTTCGAATTTAGTTAAATTTGATATGAGACCATGGAGATATATTATGAAAACACAAAAACCAATGAAAAAATGGTCGGGGGCAACTAGTTGGACACGCGCCCATGTGCAGCTTCCCCAACCCCTATTACTTATATATAATTATAATACTTATTATTATTTATAAATACCTTACATACATTTTAAAAACTTTAAAAAAATAAAAAGACTATTCTTATTTGTATTTTCTATATTTTTATATACTTATTATATATATCATATATAGTATTTATATTGTACATATTAATATATAGATATATAGATATACATATACTTATTATATCTTTGAAAATAAAAATAAATTAAAAATCAGTAAAGAAAATAAAAACTCAAAATTTAAAAACAAAAAAATATAAAAGTAAAAATCCATAAAAATTAAACATAATAAAAAACCATAATATTTCAAAAAGCTAAAAAGTACAAAAAATAATTATTGTTTATTTTTAGACAATAGTTATACCATATTCCCATTTTTCTCTATGGTTAGACACTCTACACTAATACACTATACACATATTTTGTAGAGTTAAAATAAAAATAAATTTTGACTCACATATTTGCATTGATTATTCATATATTATGGGTTGATTGTTTGCTTGATTTGGTTGTTCACGAGCTGGGTGCCGAGAGAGGGTCAATACAACAATTGTCGGATCTGACTTGTGTGACATCTCATGCTCCTCCAAGAATGGACGTTAGGCTCCTCTGGAAAGTTGTTCAATAAAATGGCGACGTTGTCGGGGAGCAATGTAGGATAGGATTTTTGGATATATTAGCCATTTTCATTTTCTATTTTTTATCTCTTTTATTTAAAAAATTATTTATCTGCATAAGTCCAATTTCTTTTATGAATTCTTTACGAGGGATCGCATGGTGAGGGTTACTTCTTAAGACGTTGGTGCACCAGAGCTACGTGGCGATCATAATTTTCTTTGTAGGCCGATTGGAGAGAGCAGGGAAGAGAGATAAAGAGTGAAGAAAAGCTAGCTTAGCTTAGTTTCTTCTTTTTAATTTCTTGAGTGAGAGACATTTTAGTTTTATGCATGATTAGTTTGTAACAATACATGTACTTTGGAGATTTGGACATTCGAGCCTCTTTTACCAAGTGATTGTTCACTTGGGGGTAATGACAGATTTTCATGATTTCATCATTTTCTAAACTTTTATTTCTCCCTATTTTTTACTTGTTTTTATTTGATTTCCATATTTTGAGTTTTCCATCTTTATTTCTTTGTTTCATGTGAATGAGCCCCTAGATTTTAGGACTTTCTTGATCGGTTAATTTAGGTCCAAATCACTAATATCTGCATGTTCCTATAGACTCGGATACATTTGGACCTAGATCAAACTAAATCTGTACTTCACACTAATAGTAATTCCTATTTAGGGAGATTTCACCGCTTGCATATCGCATATAGTGTAGATTTTAAAATTCTAGTCTTGCATCCCGGATGGAGAGCGTTGGGAAGCAATGCAAGTCTTCTTACTAAGCACTCATAATTTACAAGGGTGTGATTTCCACCCTAGTATCAACTTGCATTGCTTTTTCGCTATTTTCCTTCAGTTTTACATTACTTGGTATTTAAATAAAATAAAAAAATCGTTAGGCATGTTACTTTGAAATGTACTCAAAAAGGTGAAAATCCAAAAAATAAAATAAGGGGATTGATTAATAAACTTTAGCCTTAATTAAAGTATGTAATGTACATCATTGTATTGGGTTCATAAAGCACTCATTATTTTCAGGTACATTCAGACTGAATGAGGCACGACCCTCAAGGAATAGAGCCAAAATCCTGATCTGTGGATGCCTCGATTATCACATAGGATTGGTGAAATATCGATGCTTCTATCATACATGGGCGAGTAGGGTCTTGTCGGAGCATCCAACCATATCCGAAGTATTGAGAATAGGCCATGTCCTCAAGAATGTGCCTGTCTCATCGTTCCGCATCTGAGTAGGTCCTTGTCCGCTTGTGGGCCTGGTCTGAAATATTGGATTCACCACCATCGGATTTCTCTCTTATTCTTTGACTGAGTAGCCCCTCAGGACTAATATTGAGGACCTCAAAAATTACAGATCATAGGATACAAAGGAGGTGGAAAGTATGAGACATTTATAGCAGTACTCACTCTCCTATAGGGATAGCCTCTAAGACAAGTTCAAGATTACCTGAAATAATAATAATATTTAAAAGATAAAAAATGGCCAATCCTTCGCAGCTTCACTTGTGTTAAGTTGGTGGACTAACACTTGTATTGTGTTTGTTTGGTTCTAGATTATATTCAAAGATCAGTCCCGCACACTTATGCGATTTTTTCCTTTCATCTGTTTTTTTCCTTTTTGACCCCAACTCATTTTGAGTCTTATACTATTTTACACTCCTTTTATTCCTCGTTTATAATCCTATCTTATACTCTTCCTCGATCTTCCTTTTAGTTCCACGTATGGTGTCTCATGGATGGTTTGGTCCGAACCCCGTTGACACCCACATCGATTACATGATGTCATCATCCCTAATAATTCGAGGAGATTCCCGAGAACACAGTTTGGATCTTGTGAACTGATATCCATACTCCTCATTTTCCTCTCATACCCATTCTCATCCTCCAATAATCTGGGATCACTCTTGTCCCACCGCTTGCCCCTCGTGGATGGATATCAATTTTAGCTCATATCAAATGCTCTATTCACAACCATCTAGGATTGACTCAATTCTAGATTCATCAATACATTGGGTGTTGAATTTCAAAGTTAGCTTGATTGGGATACCTCTTGTGGTGCAGATCAAGAACAGAACCTAAATCTCGATCTGGATTTCATTTCTTCAAATTCATACTCAGATATGGCTCCTCAAGGGAAGGGAAAAGGACAGTAGCCACCACAACCAGAGAAACCCCCCTCCAGATTAGAATACCGTGAACACACATATGCTTGCATCAATAAAGACCATCCAACAACAACTCACTGAGCAGGCATTAGCCCAGGCCGCTTTCCAGGACATGCTCCAAAGCTTACTCTGAAGGAGACCTATAACCCTTGCGCTAGCCATATGACCGAATATATACAAATTCCACCAATCCATGCTCTTTTTCCTACGCTCTACAAGAATACTAATGAAGAACCTATATTCATCTGTATCAGCTTGCTCGTATCTGTGGTACCACGCACTACCCTAACATTCATTTGGGTGTAGTCAAGATGGTTGCTTTTTCCTCCAGCCTTCAAGACAAGGCCCTTTACTGGATCAATCAAATGGGAAAGGTCGTGATGACCTGGGAGGAACTCAAGTCTGCTTTCTTTACAAATTCTACCCTCTTGGTCGGCTAATTCAGATGCGAGCCCGTGTCGGTAACTTCTCCCAAGGCCCACACGAGTCAATACGTAAAGCATATGATAGATTCGATGACCTGCAAGAGATATGTTCTCACTATAATATCCCTCAGACCATCTTGTTCCGACATTTCTTAGGGGACTGAGTACCAAAAGTCAAAAACTTGTTGATGTCGCCAGTAGGGGGTCACATTTTGATAAGGATGAAGACCTGATATGGCAGATTTTCGAGGAAATGACCGAAGGAGATGCCGTAGTGTCTTTATCAAGCGCATTCCAGAAGCCACCCTAGATCCTCCACAAACCAGTTCATACTACGACAACTCAAGAAGTGTACAGTGATGAGAGCTCTAATCTCAACATCATCGAGAGCCACCTGTCCAAGGTGGATATTATTGAGAAGCAATTACAAGACTTGGAAAAATTATCAGTGATCAAACAAAGGAAGCAAAGCTTGGATAAGTTGGATCAGATTACCAAGCAGTTGTAGTTTTAGCACAATTAACTCTTGTTAGTTAGCAATTCCACCATCTATGACTCCTGTCGATACGAAGAAGCCATCACTGCAGCAGTCACCTCGATAGAGTCCAGGGTAGCTAGCCACAGTTCAGCATGTATATTACGTGAAGGCCCCGGAGCAAGCAACGCCTCAACTGCAGCAACATTTAGTTGTGTACCAACAAGAAGTTCACAATCCTATGTCGATCCTTACTTCCCACCTCTACCCCTGATTCAGGATGTGAATGACATTTGGAACAATTATACGTAATTGACATGTATTAGAGGACATCATTAGGGCCAATCTTCTGCCATCCGATTGTAACACCCACATAAGGTTGGGAAGTTTATCCAGCACCCTCAACAACATCAGTTTCCACCCTACAAAAACATATGGAGATAGGTTCAGTCCTACCAACAGTTGCAGTACCGTTAGCATCAACAGTACTCCAACTATATGACCATTCAGTCGAACCAGTATCCACCTCCACCTCAACATCACCAACAATACCCTACTTATCATAAGTCTTAGTCCTACTATTTGCGGCCTCCACTGCAACATCATCAGTCTCAGCGTGGTTAGCATACTGACTCATATAAGGCCCCTGTAAATCCCTCTCTGGATTGTCTGGCTCAGCTAGTGAAAAGTCTAGCGTAGATGAGCCAGAAGCTCGATGACCTCACTATCACGAAAAATTCTATTCCAACACAGATCGAAGCATCAAACCCTAACAACTTCAGGAAGAAAGAGAGGGTAGTGTGTGAGGTCCCAACCATCCCCGATGAGTCAGATAACCCTAATTTTGGTTTGTCTAATGTTGTTACTCTCAAAAGCAGTAGGACTTTGATGCTATATGACACTGCCAAAGGGAAGAATAAAGCATCATCTGATGATTCATCGTCTTTTGCGTCAGCCGAACTAGCCGCATGACTGGGTGAGGACAAATCGCAAATTCAGCCCTTTAAGAGTGCAGAATTAACACTTAAGATCGTCGCATCCGGGCTGGATTTGGTCGATCAAAGACCATATAATTCGTATATGTCAATGAAATCTGATGGTCATAATTTATATTTTACTTGGTAAGTAACCAAGGTCGAACTTAGGGACACGAGCCTCTCTCGTGATATTTAGACTTTTAATGATTTTATTAAGTGTTGAGTTAAAGAACAATAGGCCAAACAATGCATGAAGACAAGACAATGCATTAAACAAATATAAAACATGCATTTTTTTATTTTTAATCATGCAATTAGATGCGATGAAATGCAACATAAAAATGCCCAAACTACACAAATACTTGAGCTATTAAAATAGAAGTAAAATCATGGTCAATAATAAAGCTCTCTTCATTCATGTAAAAATCAGGCATAAGAAAACATAGAAAACAAGACACTTAGATAAGAAAATAATACATTAAATTTCGTAGTGTCAAATCTAAAAGAAAAGCATGCCATAATGAAGACAATGAAAAGAGCTTCAAAACGCCACTGAAATCAACTCAATCGGAGCTAAGATGCTCAAGATATACACGAGTGAAGTCAGGGGCATAAATGCAAGAAAACATGAAAGATAACTAGCAAACAGGTCCCTGGGAGGGACTAAAATGCAATTAAAATTAAGCACCAGGCCTTCCCTGTAAATGGTCCACACGCACGGAGGCATATTTGAAATTATTAAAACCCATGAGAGTAAACATGCAAAATACCCAAGGCACGCGTGGACGACATGTGGTCGCAGGACCTGTCTGCATTTTTGAAGCAGGGTGTGGGCCTTTGTGAAATTTGTCCAGATAGCACGTGCGTTACACGTGCTCTTCTAGGCCCGGATCGAATCTGAGGCTCGAGGTTGCTTCGGCCTTCGCTTTAGGCTCGGACCAGGCTCGGCGATGGTTCGGATGTACGAGCCTCCAGGCTTGGACAGTGGGCTTGGAGAGGATCTTGCATTGACGCATGGCCGAACGTAGGCTGTTGGATCTTGAGGATCCAACGGTGGCTGGAGTTTACGCTGAATGTTGGCGTGGATGCTCCTGCACCGTTGGATGAGCTTCGGGGAGGAGCATCCAACGGTGACTGCTCCTCCTTCCTCAGCTGCACCTGGCGGCGAGGTTCGATCTCCGGCGAAGGATCCCAAACTCCGTCGTTGTTGATCTAACACGGTGAACCTCCCCGGAGCTCCCTAGACGTTCGTCGAGGTAGCTGGGAGCTCGGGGAAGGTGCCGGAGCTCCTGGATCAGGCCATCGGGGCTTGGCTGTTGGCGGTTAAGTCGAGGAAATTAGCTCCGATGGAGCTCCGGCCATTGACGGGTCTTCTCGTGCAAGTTAATTCAAAGTATTCTGTGCGTGCAGGTGAATTAGTGTGCGTGTGTGTGGACGTCATGAGGTTTCAGTCGAGCGAAGGGAAGGGGGAACCAGAGCTCCTCCGCCAGAGAGGGCGGAGGAGATGGGTCGGAGGTGATCAGCGGCGGAGAAGGGAGAGGGTGTGATCAGAGGTGCTGGCGAAGGTGACGGATGATAGGCGGAGCTCGTGGGGGGGGGGGGGGGGGTTCAGTGGAGGGTGAATAGGCAGCTTGCAGCCTAATTAATTTCGAGAAAAAGGACAAGAAAAATACAAGAGAAGTCAGAGAAGCTTACCTGAGATAAGAGCAGAACGGAGCCTGTGCTTGAGCTTCATGGAGAAGCTCAGGTCATCGTTGGACCCCATCGACTACTTAGAGTAGCTTGGCGGTGGTTGAGCACTGCATTCCTAGCCGTCGTCAGCCACAGGTCAACATCGGAGGATAGCACGGTCTTCGCGCTCCATGACGCTCCCTCGTTGTCACCAAGGAGCGGAGGAGTGCTAGGTGATTCCCCACGTACAAGGTGGACATCGAAGAACTGGGGGGAGATGGAGTATTTAAGGAGCGAAAGTGGCAGTTCCAGTGGAGAAGGTGGTGCTTTGTGAGGGAAATCTGGCGTGAATGGAGGGGAATCGTGGAAGGAGTGACTGGCCGCGAGGATGAGGGATGATTGGGGGAGGTTGTGAGACGGTTAGCAAGAGAGGAAGTCGTCGAAAATGGTGGAGGAAATGGGAAGGGGGAGGTTGTCGCGCGAAGTGGAGAACGTGGGAGAGACGACGGTCACGAGGTAGAAGATGAAGCTCTAGTCGTTGGATCTTGAGATCCAACAACTGACAAATGAACGCTAATGAGTGGTCGAGATGAGGTCTAAAGCAGTTGGATCGGAGGGTGAACGGGCGCGCCACGTGGAGTGTCGTGCACGCGGCTGACGCGGGCGGCCCAGATCATATCAGGAGAGAGATCGGAGGGTTAGAAAAGAGGACGAGAATGAGCGACCAATATGGCATCCACTGGATGAAATCAAATGACGTAGAAGACGCCACGTGGCGCAAGGAGGGAAAGGCGGTGATGAAAGGCCGTGATGAAGTCAGGAGCTTGATCGGACGGCTAATAATGAATGCAGAATGGATGGTGGTGATTAAGGCTCCCAAGCCTTCATCCGACGGTGGCTGGGCGCGGGTGGCGTTGCGCGAGGAGATGCGGCCACGTGGCTCAACCAGAATGAGCCATGTGGCCCAATCAGATTATTCATAGAAAGATTGTGAGATATGAAGGAGCAAATGGCCGAATTTGAGAAAACTCAAAACCATGAAAGTTGTAGATCTCGATAAGATGTACAAGTTTCTTGTTGACCAAAAACGGATATGAGGTCATTTAAAGACAGAAAATATTTTGAGGGTATTTTTAAGGATAAAATTACATGATTTTTAATTTTGATATTTTTTGTAATTTTAATAAAATCAATGACTCTGATAATTATAAGACTTTATCTGGTTTTTATTGACACACATTTAAGCAAGGGGGTTAAAAAATGCAAATAAAGATGATGAAATCGAGTTTCATCACCCCCTATACTTAAACTATGCTCGTCCCCGAGCATCAAAGAAAATGAATGAGCTGGATTAACCCCCTTGTGCATATGAGTACAGGATCCAATCTATTCAAGTCCACTCAACTTTAGATGTCCACAATTTTAGAGTTCAACCCAGCCTTAATCAAGAGGCACTCAATTCCTCTAATTATCCAGACTCACTCTGATGTACATATAGACTAAGGGTATGACATTTAGTGTTGACTGCATTCACGAGAGTAGAGTCAAAACTTCACCCAAGGTCTTGGTCTGAGAAACTCTCCTAAGGACACAATCCTCAACACTAGGAAATAAATCAAATCTTGCGTTCAGTCCACCATCTCTTTAGTTGTCAGACTTAATAATGTAGATGAAAGGCCAGTAATGGATGGCATGGGATTGTGTCATTTATTCTCTCCCTCTCATTGGAGCAAGGATTCTCTCTAGTGCCTTTTTAAGCAACACATTTTTTTGGTGTTGATTAATGCATCCGTCAAGAGAAGTTGGAGCCGTTTGCACTTTCCTAGGAATACACCGGGGTGTGTCTTTTTTGAGTACCTATCGTACCTTCCACACCCAGACTTGTAGCATTTACGATGCAGAGCCCTTTTTTGGTGCAAACCCGACTCCTGATCCTAATAGCGGTGGTCCAAGTGGATACTTTGAAATGGTTGGGAGCGCTCACCTTTGGTGGAAGCTCTTTTTATAATTGACTTTGTGGAATGAGAGCTTTTCTTTAACATTTCATTGCTTTGTAGTATTTTTGGCTAGCTCCACTGCTTTTACCAAGAGTTGGCGTACACTGATCAATAATTTGTTTATTTATTTCACACCTTGACACTTAGGTTAATGTCAAGAGATTAATATAAGAACCATGTTCTCATACTGACTAAAAGTGCTGACACTCAGGTTTCATGAAGCCTTCACTGATTTTATCCCATCCTCGAGCATCATCAAATCAAGTCTAGACTCGAATCCCCCAACCCAGTCCCTCAAGTGAAGAGTCAACTCATCTCATCGAAACCGCAGTCGTGCATGTGATGTGCTGATCATATTCTTATGGTCTGAGACTAAGCATGAAATATAGCATGCAAATATAGAGATCTAGGGGAATGTGGATGATTAAGTCTAAGACACTAATGGCTAAGGCCAGTTAACCTAAAATCTCAAGTCCTCATAAACCAAGTTTCCTTGAACATTTCGGATCCTGAGTGGAAGTGTAAATGTAGAGGATTAATCCAACTCCTTCATTTAAAAACACTTTTTTTACTTCAGGAGATATTATGACTGCCTAAACTCAATTAAGTAGATGCATCTGCATTCAGCCAGTATGGCTGTAAGTACAGGCCGGAGCCCGTTGCTTGAGGACGGGGCCTTACGCGATGTCCTCTGATGAATCCACATTTCATCATCTTTATTCTATCATTTTGGCACCAAAAACCCTAGCAAATGCATGTAAATAGCATTAAAATCATCATCTTAGCATTCATGCATATGCATTATATTAGTGTATAAAATACTGTAATTAAAGCCAAAATTATAGAATAAATAAAGAAAAGAAAAAGAATAAAATATTGTAAATATTTTATGATCCAAAACCCCGAGACCTAGGCATCTTGATGAATAGGTCGACAAGGAATAAAGTAGGGGGAGATAAGGTCAGAAATACAGATAATATACCTATACATTCTATTCATTCTTTATTCATTTTGGGAGCTATTTTTGGTTCCACTTTTTATACATCAAATAAAGAAACTTTGTACATGAAAGTTGTAGATAATTTTATCAAGAAAAATACAAAATTGATTTCACAGAAAAATAATGTACAGACAAAAAGTTATGGTCTGAAAAAAATCCAGAATTCCAACTTCCCAGACCTGTATCTCACAACTGACAACTCCAAATGCAGCATACTCACCTTTAATTGTATATAGAAGAAAATAAGCTATTCAACGGCGGTGGTTTCGCATTTGGCGGAGCTACGGTTTGAAAGTTGAGTTTTGGACCCTCATTGTACATTGTACAGATTAAAATATTCAATTTATTCTTTATTTATTATTTTTGTATTTTTATAATTTTATAATGTTGTAAATATTACTTACAATAATTGTGAATATTAAAATCAGAATAAAAACGTAAATAAAAATCAAAATAAAAATACTTATATACACAAAACATAGATACATTACCTATACCTATACATACCTGTTTGTATTTTATTAAATATACAAAATAAACCAGAAAAATAAAATAAAAAAATATATTTGTGTAGATAAAAGTATTTTATAATTTTATAAAATCATAAATAAAAATAATAATATTAAAAATACCTAAATAAAAATAGAATACTTAAATACATAGATATAGATACCTATAAGGGTATAAATGCAAACTTGTAAAAATATGCCTCATAAAAATAAATAAAAATCATAATAAAATACTACATAAAATTTTAAGCATTTTTTATTTAATAACCACAATTTGATTCGACTATTTTCTATTTTTAATCGAATTAATAAGATGATTTTTCAGTCTTTTCCCTGGTTGGTCCACGTGGACCAACCAGGAGCCTCCGACTGTTGACCGGCGGGTCAACAGTCTGACCTTGCCTCCTGTACCTCTTCTCAACCCTTCCCGAGACACGTCCTTCTCGATTTTTTCGCCATCACTGCGTTGCTCGAGAGGGGCCGACTTCTTCACGAAACTTGTTCCCTGTAGATCCACCTACCTCGCCGCCCTCCTAGATCTACCCAGATCTCCTCCTCTCTCCCGTGACTCCTCCTCGAAAACACGCACCCACCACTCTTCAAATACAAACCTATTACTTCCTTCCCCGGGTTGAACCACGAATTACCAACGATCCCTCCCCCTTGGTCGAGCTAAAGGTTCCCGGAGGTGACAGCTCTGAGCTCCAGGCTTCCAGGCGACGGGAGAGCAACCGGATCGTCGCGCGTTCCAACCTCCGGTGAAGCTTCGCCGTCGAGGCAACCACCCTCTGGCCCCTGGCCATCGAGGTTGTTCTTTCCCTCTATTTATCCCCTTCTCGTTCCTCGTCGCTTTAGGATAATTCGCCCATCGTTCTTCGTCAAATCGTTCACCTAATCACATCGTTGATCACCTCGCCGGAGCGCAACTCCGGCGAGTCCCCATCTCGCCCTTCATTCCATCTCGAGAGCCACCTGAGGTCGAGGCATTTTGCCCTCGACCTCTGTAAGCTTTTTGTGCAGGTACTGACGCCCATCGAAGCGTCTGGAGAATCTTTGGATCGTCGCTGGAGCACCTCGAGCTTCGCAGCTTCCTCCTCGCCGTGGAAGAGCTCCGCCGTGCTTCACGCCATTCCGTTACCTCCTAACAACAGAGAGGACCTGCAGCAACATCTTGGGCCCATTTTGAAGCTCGTCCACCGTCGGAGCGAGGCGCTACCGTCGGGAGAAGGTCGCCACGGCGGTCCTTCTTCCCTGTTCCTCCAGCGCGCCTCGCTGCCGTCCGATCAAGAGGGCGCCCCAGATCATCCAGCAGCCGTCCGATCAGGACGTCCCTCAGCCGTTCATCGCGCGAAGATCTTCTTATCTGAGCCGCTGGATCACGAAGGGGTATCGCGGCCCCCCGTGCTGACACGTGGGCAAGTGGAGTTCACTCCACCGTCCGATCTTCCGCCTGCTTGGGTATTTTGCAATTTTCACCCTAGCAAATTTTTGTAATATTTTATTAGGACCTAAACTTTCATGTGTCGTTCAGTATTTTTGTAATATTTGCACAAACATCCCTACAGTTTACTTATTTGCGCATGGGTCCTTCGCCACGTCACCTCACGTGACCTGTACACGTGAGGTGTGGGCATTTTGCAAGGATACCCTCGGCCTTTGTCGTATTTTGCTCTAGTACTGAAACTTTCAGATCACGTGTAGAATTTCTAGGCATTTTGCAATCCAGCCCCCACTGTTTGTATAATCTCTATCTAGTCCTCCCCAGGCGCGTGCATTGCACGCGCGTGGGCGGATATTTTGCAAACAAACTCTTACAACTTGGGATATTGGCCTTTAGTCCAGAGAATATTTTACTCAGTTCAAACTTTTGTGGAAATTTGCTTGTATGCCCCTGGACGTTTTGAAAATTGCGTTTATACCCCTGCCAGGACTGTTTATTGATTGTATGCTTGTTGTACTTATTTAACCTATCATCTTAAGTCCAAAAATTCCACAAAAATAGGGTTTAGCTCCTGGACACGTGTACTTCCACACCATCAATTTAGTTTTTGATTTTATTCTATTTTTATATTTATTAAAAATCAAAAACTTGCTTTTTGTGCACTGTCTAGTTTAGAAAATACCAAAAAAATAGTAAAATACCTCTAAAAATTCCAAAAAAATTACCTAGTGTCTATTTTATCCCATTTTAGTGTCAGTCCAAAAATCACTAAAAATCTCAAAAGAAAAACACTAAAACTTTGAAAACACTCTAAAACTTCAAAAAAATATGTAAAATCAGAGAAAACTCTAAAAAATACAAACTCAGGTTCTGTGTGTTCCTTATTTTGTTACATTTATTTGAAAAATAGTGTGAAAAATTTTGAGTATTGGCCGCTATTTTTAAATCCTATTGTATTCACAGCCAGCTCTTGTTTCACTGTTTTGACTTATTGCAGTAATTAAAAATACCAAAAACACCTTGAAAAATCCCCAAAAATCACAAAAACAGTAGAAAATCATAAAAATATCAAAAACAATTTATTTCTGAATTTTTGGTAATTTTTACTTAGTTTTATAAATATTTTACCTTGTCTTTTATTCCATTGTCTTTAAATTCCAATATTGAAAAAGAAAAAAAAATATAAAATATAAAATTATAAAAATCAGAAAATTAAAAATCAAAATACAAAATTAAAAATTAAATTAAAAAAAATTAAAAATTAAAAACCCACAAAAATTTCCTTGCTTGCTTAGTGTAGACACATCACATACACATACTTGTGCACATTTTTGTGAATTACCCTGCTTGCTCCCTGTGTTCGAACTCTCTGCATACTTGCCCTTTACATCATTTGTGCAGAGTTAAAAATAAATTTTAACTCCACATTATTTCTAATTATTGATCTTTAGTGTGGGTTAATTGTTGATTAATCACATTTTATTGTGGGTCGCCGCATCGACATCGGTTGTCTCCGCCTTGTGTGAGACATACTCTTTAGACCTACGATAATTTGTGTTTATCAAATGGCGCCGTTGCCGGGGAGCAACAGCGAGTAGTTCACATTTTGTTTAATTGTGTGATTGTTTACCATAGCATTAGTTTACCTCTCTTACATTTTTGATATATCTTGTTGAGTTATCTGACCATTTATTTCTTGTCTTCTTGCGAGGGACCGCGGAGCGAGGGCGGATCACTTAGGTGAACCGGAGCAACCTTGGGAAGCAGAGCCGGCCTTCTTGGGCCACGCCGGCAGGAGAGAGCAGGAGGAGTGAGGGAGAGTGATTACATTAGCTTACATTTATTTTTGTGAGAGAGAGACTATTAATTTGTAATAATACAGGTACACTTGGACTCTTGGACACTACCGGGCCTAATTTCTGGGTGTTTGTTCACCCGGGGGCTCACCGCAGTTTTTGACGAGTTTTCCTCGCTTGTCATTTTCCGGTTTTGTTTTCCTTTTTCATTTCTTTTGTGGATTGAGCTCTTAGTTCTAGGTCCTGCTTGATTCGATTAGAATAGGTCCAAACACCCTAATTATCTTTGCATGCTCCTATAGTTCGTATTTGGACTTAGACTAATTAAACAGTTAGCCCCTTTCTTAGATCCGCCGCGCCGCGAGCCCTCTCCATCAAGCGCTACTCCTGAACTCGATGTGTCGAGAAGAGGAGGGGAGGGTCTAGACCGGACTCTTAGGATCGACGATAGGAGGTTGACTTGTGGTTCTTCACGCTAGCAGTTGCCTGTTCTAGGACGATTTCCGTTGTGCATATCGGCATATAGATTAGGTTTAAAAATTCTGCTTTGCATCCCGCATGGAGAGAGCTGGGATTCGCTGTAAGTCTTCTAACTTGGCATCCATCATTTAGGCACAAAGGTGAGATTTCCATCTTTGTGTCAACTCGCACGGCTTTTCCGACTCTACTCTCCCTCTGTTTTTGGACAAAGTAGGATCAAGAAAACACAAAAATCGTTAGGCGCTTGTTTGAATCTACTCAAAAGAAGCGATAACACTAAAAAAATTTAAAAAGGGACTGCTAAGAAAACTTGACCAAAAATAAAATCGGTAATTGGATTCATTGCTTGGGGGAGTAACACCCTCACTTGTATTCAGGTTGCATGGGAAGGTCTCCTTCCAAGTGAGGTGAGCGCTTCGTAAGGATTAGAGCCAAAAATCCAGCTTGTGGCTGCCTTGTGTATCGCCTGGATTTCCGAAGTATTGGCGCTTCTATCGTACGTGGACGAGTAGGGATTGGTCAACATTGGTGACTCTCTATTGTGTATAGCATCGACCTTTTCCGAAGTATCGAGCCTAGGCCACGCCTTCACGGGGGTGTCTGTCTCATCGTCTCGCGTCCGAGTAGGTTCTTGCACGCTCACGGGTGATTCCGTTGCGAGCGAGTTCCGAAGTATCGGTTTCGCCTATTGGCTTCCTCTCTTATTATTTGGCTGAGTAGGGATCCAGGAAGGGTTACAAGGACCTCAAAAAGTGCAAGCTACAGGTTACACAGGAGGAGGACAAGTACGGGATACTTTTCCGGCAGTACTCTCTCTCCTCTAGGCGTAGCGTTCTAAGGACTCGTGAAAAGATAAATTCCTGAATCAAGCTAAAAATTGACAAGATAAAAGCCGAACCTTCACGGCTTCACGTGTTGAGTTGGTGAACTCACCCCTGCTTTGTGTTTAATTGCTAGATTTGTTTAGGTCAAGATCAAAAACACCGCACAATCGTGTGCAATTTTGTTGCATCTCATTTCATTCTTCTTCTTCTAAATTCCCTCTACTCTTCCCAAATAATCAAGATGATGGGACGGAGATCTCTTAGGCCGACTCTGTTGGCACCGCTATCCAGCACTCCTCCTCATTCATTTAGGAATACCTCAGAGAGTTTGCTCTCTGAGCCTGAGTTTACATCCACCCTGTTCCCCCTCGACCACCCTTCTCATTCTCCTTCCATCAGTCCAAGAGTGTCAGAATTTAGTACATCACAGTGTTCAGCTCATTCAACAGCACCTGAGATGGCCTCTTTTGCTTTTTCAGAAAATCCAGACATGGCAGACAGAGGCGAGCATGCAGATGATCATGAGCACCCTCCGTTCCTAATTGATCAGGCAGCCATCAATAATTCCTTGTTAGCATCCCTGGAGACTATGTAGAGGCAGATCCGTGATCAGGGTACATTCATGGGTGATCTCATGAGAGAGATAGCTCAGTTGAGAGAGAACCGTGCTGGCGGAGAAGGTGGTGGAGGAGGAGGACCTGATGCAGGAGGAGCAGATCCAGACGCTGAGAGACCGCCACAGACTATCATGAGGGAATTACACAATCCAGCCGCATCCCTCACTCACCGTTGGATCAGACTCCCGCCCATCCACGGAGATTTCGAGCTTCGGCCCCACACTATCCAGCTGCTACCCAAGTTCCATGGGTTGCCGACCGAAGAGCCGCACCTCCACCTCCAAGAATTTGAGATGATATGCAGCACCATCCATGATCGGTTGATAACCGAGGACACAATCAAGATGATTGCCTTTCCATTCTCTTTGGTTGATAGAGCCGCATATTGGCTCAAGCATCTTGGGCAATTCGTCGACACTTGGGCAGATCTCCGGACCGCATTTTTGAAGAAATACTATCCTCTCGGCCGGACCAATGCAGCTAGAGCTATGATTAGCAATTTTGTCATGATCCCAAATGAACAATTTCATGAAGCCTGGGATCGATTCAGAGAGCTCATCCACCGGTGTCCACATCATGATATATCCAAGCCCAATCTGGTTCAGAGTTTCTTCTGTGGGCTGACACCGGAGCTGCAGGGGCTTGTCAACGCCTCTTGCGGTGGATCATACTTTTCCAAGGGTGAAGACGACGTCTGGGCCATCTACGAAGGCATGGCAGAAAATTCTACAGTGATGACCCAAGCCCGTGTCTACACACACCAGAAGCCCCCGCAAGGAGCAGGATCATTTCAGAGGATTGCCCGCATCGATGCCGGTCCTAACACATTGTCGGTAGCCACAGCCCAAGCCGAATCAGCCGCAGCCGACATGGGCATTATTAGTGAGAAGTTGGACCGCATGGAGATCCTCGAGAAGAAGCAGAACCAAGGTCTTGCCCAAATGGACCTTCTCACCAAAACCATGAGTGACCTGAAGACTCAAATCTTATGCATTCAAGAGGCACAGGCTCATTCCCATCAGCCTCCCAGGTCACGGGCTGACTCCAGCAGTAGTAGTTCCAGCCAGGCTTCTACATCATATCGCCAGGTGAACCATATTCAGGCAGAGCCGGTCCCACTGCTACAGTACCATCCAGAGCGACCGCCGTCTCAGGAGACTCAGATGGTGGTCTATCAGCCGGAGCAGCCACTGGCCGTTCTTCCTCCACCTGCCTTTGAGCGGGAACCATTGATGGAAGTCAATGGGATTTGGTACGACCGGTACCCTCAGCCCGGGATTCGTCGTGATCACCCCGGATTCCGTTGGGGCAATGGTGGATCCTCATCCCAACAGCAGAACCCTGCCTAAGGACAGCCGAGCAGCCAGCAGCAACCACAACAGCAGCCCCAGTACGCCCATCAGCAACAGTTTCAGAGTAGTCCTCGTCCCACCTATCAGGGACAGCAGTGGAGGCAGCGACAGCAGCCTCAGCAGTCTTACTCCCAGCACCCCCCGTATCAGCCACAACAGCAGCAGCAGCCCCATTTCCAACAAGGACAACCATCCGGTTCTCAGGGTCCTGCCTTTGAGAACCCAGCCCTTGATGATCTTGCCCGCTTGCTATCTGAACAGCGAGCTTCTTTCAGGCAAGAAATGGATGAATTCCGGCAGGAGATGAGGGACATCATGAAAGGCAAGGCCGCCATACCCGCTCAGATTGAACCTAACCCGAACAATCTGAAAAGGAAGTCTGAGCAGGTAGAGTTTACAGAGGATACCTCTCCTAGTGATTATTTGAGTGACATGTCTTATTCCTATCATGATGCTGATTTTGTTACTACTAGGAGCGGTAGGATGCCAGCCGGCGGCGCCTCTTCTGAGCGACAACCAGAGGCAGGATCAGGAGCGCCAGAGGACCAGAGGAGCGGTGCTGATGCCGCTCATGATGATGTTGACGGTGGTGCTGATGCCACCCATGATGAAGTCCAGGACGACGGTGCTGATGTCGTCGTGATACCAGTCGCAGACGGTGGTGCTGATGCCACCATTTTGGATGATGAACCAGAGCGCAGTGCTGATGCCGCGAAGACCGGTGCTAGTGGTGGTAGTGGTGGTGCTAGTGGTGGTGCTGAGGCCACCACATCCACTTTTGTTGAGCAACCATCTGTGATGTTGCCACATTTTGTACCCAAGGACTGTGGGAACAAAAAGACACACAAAAATATGAATAAAGGAAAGGCTTCTGTTCACATTGCGGATCCATATGTGTTGCATGATGATGGTTGTGTGGATCCTTCTTCTTCACAGGCACAGGAACCGATTCCTAGTCCTCCATCTGAGGAGGCCCCTACCATCCCCTTCCCTGAGGCGCTCCGCCGTGCGAAGGAGAATAAAAAAAGAATCCTGAAAAAGATCAGCAGGTAGAGTTCGGCAACCAAATGATTGATAGATTTCACATTCAGCTGACTCTACGAGAAGCATTTGAGCATATCCCCTTCTTCAAAAAGAATTTGAAAGAGACAACTACTGTCCGAAGGAAGAAGAGGAACAGAGATCAAATCCATATGCTCACTCATGACACTTGCTGCGCCATTCAGAACACATTGCCAGCTAAGCGACCCGATACAGGAGCTTCCTATGTCAGATGCGAGATCCAGGAGCAGCGGTTCGATCGTACTCTATTAGACAGCGGATCTTCGATCAACCTCCTTCCGGCAGCCTTACTCAAGCGATTCGAGTTTGGCCCTCTTCTTCGAAGCAGAACAGTCCTTCAGTTTGCTAACAGGTCGATTAAGAGGCCGAAGGGGTTGTTGAAGGACGTGGTCGTTACCATTCAGGGCCTGAAATTCCCCGTGGACTTTGTTGTATTGGACATGGAGATCCCTGAGTCGGTAACCGATGCCCCCATCATACTCGGACGCCCATTCTTGGCCACTGCCAAGGCGGTATCCGACCATGACAGTGGGACGGTATGTTTTCGCGTAGAGGGCGAAAGCATACAAATAGATACGATCGACCAGACCAGAGCCAGAGAGTTGGCATGCTCAGAGCAATCCAGCGAAGCCGAGCAGATGACAGAAGAGGAGCTAGACATCCACCAGGTTTGTGATTTCGAGATGACTGATGATGAATCCAACTGGAAAGATCCCGTAGCGCCGACCCTCGCCTTGCCTACAGATTCACTATATCTCAAGCTCATGGCAATCGAGAGCCGGGAGAGCCCATCCCTGGATGAGGATACACATGAGGCTGACAGTGTTGTGATGAGTGGTGCTGAGGAATTCCAATCATGTTCATCTTCTTCAGATCCCTCGGATTCAGACATTGACTGGGATGACTTTGATGATTATTTGCCTTGTCTGATTCCTTCTGAGCCGACAGCCATGACAGAGTGCGAGCCAGTGCAGTTTATTGAGGATTCAGTGGGCCGCCTTTCGTCAGAGATTCATGTAGAGCGAGAGTTCTCCCATGCAGACCTGGTCGCCTTCACGCAGACATACCAGAAGCCATCTCTGCCACCTCCCAGTTGTCCAGAACTGAAACCTCTTCCGCAGTCAATGAAGTATGGATTCCTTGCAGGTGAGCCAGAAATGCACCCAGTCATCATCTCAGCAGATTTGACTGGAGAACAAGAATCTCGTCTGATGGAGGTTCTTGAAAGGAACCGCAAGGCAATCGGTTGGAGTATAGCAGATCTCCAAGGGCTGAGCCCAAATCTTTGCTCCCACCACATTTATCTCGAGGATAACGCTAAGCCGTCGCGTGAGTTCCAGCGACGGCTGAACCCGAATCTTCGAGACATGGTCATGAAAGAAATTTCCAAGTGGTGGAGCGCCGATTTTATCTATCCCATCTCCGACTCCAAATGGGTAAGTCCTTTACATGTGGTACCCAAGAAGACGGGTATCACTACAGTTGTTAATGAGTCTGGAGAGGAGATCGCTACCAGAGTACCAACTTCTTGGAGGGTCTGTGTGGACTACAGACGATTGAATGAGGCCACCAAGAAGGATCACTTCCCGCTGCCCTTCATTGATCAGATTATCGAGCGGCTAGCTGGGAAGAGTCATTACTGTGTCCTTGACGGGTACTCTGGATATAATCAAGTGGCCATTGCGCCCGAAGACCAGGAGAAAACGACATTCACCTGTCCGTTTGGGACGTATGCTTTCAGACGGATGCCCTTTGGTCTATGTAACGCTCCGGCGACATTCCAAAGATGCATGTTGTCCATCTTCTCGGACATGGTGGGTGACTGTTTAGAGGTCTTCATGGATGACTTCTCGGTCTATGGCGACGGGTTCGACGCTTGTCTTGACTGCCTAGACCGTGTGCTGAAGCGCTGCATTGAGGTCAATCTTGTCTTATCCTAGGAGAAGAGTCATTTCATGATGACTCAAGGGACGGTCCTTGGTCATATCGTCTCCAACAGAGGCATGGAGGTCGATCCCGCCAAGGTGGATATCATCAGAAAACTCAATCCGCCGTCCAATTTGCGTCAGTTACGGTCTTTTCTGGGGCATGTCGGTTTCTACCGACGGTTCATTCAGGACTTCAGTCGAATTGCCCGACCGCTCACTGACTTGCTGACGAAAGACATCGAGTTTATTGTCAATGATAAGTGTCTTGAATCTTTTGAAACTCTCAAAGAAATGGTTGTTTCAGCTCATGTCCTTCAGCCACCCGATTGGTCTCTCCCATTCGAGATCATGACGGATGCTTCAGATTTTGCCGTTGGGGCTGTGCTTGGACAGAGGAGGGATGGATTACCTTTTGCCATTCACTACGCCAGCCGGTCTTTGGATGTCGCTCAACGGAATTACACTGTGACTGAGAAAGAGATGCTGGCCGTAGTCTTCGCTCTTGATAAGTATCGATCGTATATTCTCGGATCTAGAGTGACCATCTACACTGATCACACCGCCATCCGGTACTTAATGGCTAAGAAGGATGCCAAAGCACGTCTTACCAGATGGATCCTTCTACTCCAGGAATTTGATATTGAGATTAAGGATAAGCCTGGAGTCAAGAATGTGGTGGCGGATCATCTCTCCAGGTTGGAGAATCTTGAGGAATCGGAGCCCAGCGCACCTATCACAGAAACATTTCCAGATGAGGCGATCTTGGCTGTCACCTCACTCCCATGGTATGCTGACTTTGTAAACTATCTTGTTGCCAAGACAGTCCCTCAGGGTTGGCCCAGACAGAAACTTGAGACCTTCCTAGCTAAGGCCAAGTTTTATCATTGGGAGGATCCCGTCCTTTATCATGAAGGAGGGGATAGTATCTGGAGGAGGTGCATTCCTCAAGAAGAGCAGCAAAGCGTCCTCACATATTGCCACAAGCTTGAGGCAGGAGGACATCATTCTGGAAAAAGGACAGCACAGAAGGTGCTTCAATCCGGCCTATGGTGGCCTACTCTCTTCAAGGATTCTGATGAGTTTGTGAAGAGATGTACTGACTGTCAGAAAATGGGAACCTGCGGACAGAGAGACATGATGCCCATGCAACCCATTCACTTTTGTGAGGTCTTTGATGCATGGGGGATTGATTTCATGGGCCCATTTCCTAAGAGTCAGGGATTCGAGCATATTTTACTCGCTGTGGATTATGTCAGCCGATGGGTTGAGGCCATCCCCGCCCGAGCCGCAGATGCGAAAACCGTGTGTAAATTCTTGAGGAAAAATATCATTTCACGGTTCGGGGTACCTAGAGTCTTGATTTCAGACGGGGGGTCTCATTTCATCAATGATAAGGTTAGGGCCCTTGCAGACGAGTTCAGCATTGACCATCGGGTTGCCACTCCATATCACCCTCAGACTAATGGTCTTGCCGAAGTATCGAATCGGGAGATAAAGACTATCTTGTAGAAAGTTGTCCGCCCAGACCGAAAAGATTGGTCACAGCTTTTGGACTCGGTCTTGTGGGCCTATCGGACTTCTTTCAAGAATCCATTGGGGACATCTCCCTTTCGTCTCGTTTATGGCAAGCCATGCCATTTGCCAGTGGAAATCAAGCACAAATCTTTTTGGGAAGTCACTGAGTTGCTTTTGGATCCCGAGAGTATAGGAGACCAGAGAAGAGCAGAATTGGCAGCCCTGGAAGAACTGAGAGACACAGCCTTTTCGAACAGCCTACAGTACAAAGAGAAAGTAAAGACATGGCACGATTCGCATATCAGCCATAAACAGTTTGAGCCAGATCAGAGAGTATGGTTGTTTGACTCTAGGCTGAAATTATTCCCAGGGAAATTACAGAGCAAGTGGAAAGGTCCTTATGTGGTCAGGAAGGTACATGACAATGGTAGCATCGACATATCCGAACCGTCATCTTCCTCTACCTTCCGCGTCAATGGTCAACGCTTGAAACTATATCTTGATCATGATCCGCCGACCATTGACGTAGCCCCCATTCTTCTGGTATGAGATGTACTCTTTGACTCACATCATCTGCATCTCATACACGGTGATCAATTCCATCTTTCGATGTACAGATCCATCTGTTCATATCACTTTCATCTGTTAATTTATTTTCTTCTTTTCTTCTTTTCTTCTTTTCCATCTCTATCTTCTTTATCTATCAAAAAGGTGCTGCCCTTGTAGACAGTTTTCCATACTTAGGACGTACTTTGTCCTAAGTATAGGAGGGTGTGCACCCCGAGTTTCTCTATTTTTTCGATCCTCTCCATTGTCTCCTCTTCTTGTCTATACTTAGGGATATCTTACCCTAAGTATAGGGGGAGACAATCTGAGTATGATCTGTTCATTCCCACCCTTGACCCTCCCTGCTTTGTGTACAGTCTGCTATACTTAGGATTATTTGATCCTAAGTATAGGGGGGACGGTCGACTTCTCATTCATTTATTCCTCTCTTATTCCTTTATTCTTTAGACTTGCCTATACTTAGTACGAGTTATGTCTTCTCTTTTCTCTTCGATCTATGAGGACATAGCTCAAGCTAAGTATAGGGGGGTCGTATATACTACGTATATACTTTAGCCATAACTCGTACTTTCGTATTTTCCTAATAAATATGGCTAATAATTCTTTAAAACTCCTTAAAAACCCTTAATAAAATGGTGTATCATTCCTCAAATTCTTTTTGTATATACTGATTAATAAATCAGATGAAAATGTTTTTTGCAAAATGTTTGAAAAATAGTTTGAAAATCTTTGTGAACATCTATTGAAAACTATTTTGAAAATATTTTGTTACATGTTTTCAACCTGTGTAAAAAGTGTGGTTTGTAAAATTTATTTTCTTTGTGTGAAATAAAATGTTTGAAAAATGCTTTGCAAATGGTTTGAAAAATGGTTGTAAAAATATTTGAAAAACCTATATATACTGTTTTGAAAACCGATTGCAAAATGATTTTCAAATGAGTGTACATGTTTGTAAAAATTATTTTGGACTATAGTTTTCAAAAAAATTGTTTGAAAAACCTTGTGTCAAATAAGTTTGAGGAATACTAACATCACACCAAAAATCCACTACCTATATATGTGTATAAAACTGACCACTTACCCTTGTAAATTCTTAAAATCCACTTCTTGTATATATAAGAAGCACTCCCGTTTACATAGTTTTCACCAAGTTTTCAACCAAAACGTTTTGTTTTCAAAAATCCCAAAAACATTTGCAAAACTAAAATCCAAAAACATTTGAAAAATCTTTTTTGAAAAATACAAAAAAATGCATCTGCATATGCATCATCATCTTTTCAAAAATCCAAAAAAAAGTTCAAAACATCTTGAAAATTGCATCACAAAAATATTTTCTGCATTGCATAGCATTCGCATTTTTCGGATTGAGTTTGATAGTTGAACAAGTCTAAGTAAAATCCGGAGATTGGAGCTTGATTGGACCTTAAAATCTACCTAATAACAGGAACCTTGTAGGAACTGGGTTTGAGGTACTTCAGGTCTAGCTGACTTAATTCTTTGAGGATCACGGGACTTGGTTCAATGGATTCTTGACTGCCTAAGTAGAGTATTTCGGAGCACACGCACGACTCTTGTTGATAATGACCTAACTTGGACACCTGCACCTTTCACATAGCTCTCCACAGATGAGGTGGTGAGGAGGCGGTTTCCTTTGGCTTGGGGTAGCATATGAGGGTAGTACTTCTAGGCGGAACCTCTCTTCTTCTTATAGTGAAGGAAGTGCACCTCAACTTGGTCTAGTGGTGATGAAGGCTAAAGACAGAAGCTGTGGGTTGCCAATAAAGCTTCAAAAGAGGGATAGTCTACTGCTCAAGAGGAAAATTTCTTGTATATATGCTGCACCATGTAGATATGTTGTACAGATGCAATTGAAAAAAAAAGAGAAAAGAGAACTCCAAAAAGTGGTGGGTCGGATTGAAAATTTAATAACCCCACCGGAGTGTATATAGTCCAATAAAGCAAAAGCTTATGGTATCCATGTCACATCTCATGAAGCTTGCAGCGGGAGACTTAGCTACACTGGTTGAGCTCCAAAAGTCTATACTTCTTCCCCCGCTTCTTGAGCCGGTTGCACTTGAGCTTAGAAGGGAATACCCCGCTTCTCGAGGAAGAGTTGCTAGACCGAGGCATTAGAGTTACCAGGTTGGGGGAGGTTGTCTCTTTGTCACTTCTGAGGTGGGGAGCTACATATCACTTACACTGTACGAGTCAGACTCATAGTCGTAAGAGTTTGCGTATGAGATTGAAGTATTTCTGACCTGGCTATTGAGGAGACTTGGACAGAGTTTTGGGATTCTCAAGGACTGTTGGATTTCAAATTTGGTTCTCATTAAGGTTCCTACCGCACTAAAATCCAAAGGTCCGACTTAAGCTCCAAACTTTGATTTTGTGAAGACAAGTTTGATAATTGAACTAAATCCAACTTTCTTCTTTTTCTTTTCTTTCTTTTTCTTTTGCACTTATTGCATAAGTGTTTGCTAGGGACTAGCAAAGGTAAAGTATAGGGGGATGATGAATCCACATTTCATCATCTTTATTCTATCATTTTGGCACCAAAAACCCTAGCAAATGCATGTAAATAGCATTAAAATCATCATCTTAGCATTCATGCATATGCATTATATTAGTGTATAAAATACTGTAATTAAAGCCAAAATTATAGAATAAATAAAGAAAAGAAAAAGAATAAAATATTGTAAATATTTATGATCCAAACCCCGAGACCTAGGCATCTTGATGAATAGGTCGACAAGGAATAAAGTAGGGGGAGATAAGGTCAGAAATACAGATAATATACCCTATACATTCTATTCATTCTTTATTCATTTTGGGAGCTATTTTTGGTTCCACTTTTTATACATCAAATAAGAAACTTTGTACATGAAAGTTGTAGATAATTTTATCAAGAAAAATACAAAATTGAATTCACAGAAAAATAATGTACAGACAAAAAGTTATGGTCTGAATAAAAATCCAGAATTCCAACTTCCCAGACCTGTATCTCACAACTGACAACTCCAAATGCAGCATACTCATCTTTAAGTTGTATATAGAAGAAAATAAGCTATTCAATGGCGGTGGTTTCGCCATTTGGCGGAGCTACGGTTTGAAAGTTGAGTTTTGGACCCTCATTGTACATTGTACAGATTAAAATATTCAATTTATTCTTTAATTATTATTTTTGTATTTTTATAATTTTATAATGTTGTAAATATTACTTACAATAATTGTGAATATTAAAATCAGAATAAAAACGTAAATAAAAAATCAAAATAAAAATAAAAATACTTATATACACAAAACATAGATACATTACCTATACCTATACATACCTGTTTGTATTTTATTAAATATACAAAATAAACCAGAAAAATAAAATAAAAAAAAATATATTTGTGTAGATAAAAGTATTTTATAATTTTATAAAATCATAAATAAAAATAATAATATTAAAAATACCTAAATAAAAATAGAATACTTAAATACATAGATATAGATACCTATAAGGGTATAAATGCAAACTTGTAAAAATATGCTCATAAAAATAAATAAAAATCATAATAAAATACTACATAAAATTTTAAGCATTTTTTATTTAATAACCACAATTTGATTCGACTATTTTCTATTTTTAATCGAATTAATAAGATGATTTTTCAGTCTTTTCCCTGGTTGGTCCACGTGGACCAACCAGGAGCCTCCGACTGTTGACCGGCGGGTCAACAGTCTGACCTTGCCTCCTGTACCTCTTCTCAACCCTTCCCGAGACACGTCCTTCTCGATTTTTTCGCCATCACTGCGTTGCTCGAGAGGGGCCGACTTCTTCACGAAACTTGTTCCCTGTAGATCCACCTACCTCGCCGCCCTCCTAGATCTACCCAGATCTCCTCCTCTCGCCCGTGACTCCTCCTCGAAAACACGCACCCACCACTCTTCAAATACAAACCTATTACTTCCTTCCCCGGGTTGAACCACGAATTACCAACGATCCCTCCCCCTTGGTCGAGGCTAAAGGTTCCCGGAGGTGACAGCTCTGAGCTCCAGGCTTCCAGGCGACGGGAGAGCAACCGGATCGTCGCGCGTTCCAACCTCCGGTGAAGCTTCGCCGTCGAGGTAACCACCCTCTGGCCCCTGGCCATCGAGGCTGTTCTTTCCCTCTATTTATCCCCTTCTCGTTCCTCGTCGCTTTAGGATAATTTCGCCCATCGTTCTTCGTCAAATCGTTCACCTAATCACATCATTGATCACCTCGCCGGAGCGCAACTCCGGCGAGTCCCCATCTCGCCCTTCATTCCATCTCGAGAGCCACCTGAGGTCGAGGCATTTTGCCCTCGACCTCTGTAAGCTTTTTGTGCAGGTACTGACGCCCATCGAAGCGTCTGGAGAATCTTTGGATCGTCGCCGGAGCACCTGGAGCTTCGCAGCTTCCTCCTCGCCGTGGAAGAGCTCCGCCGTGCTTCGCGCCATTCCGTTACCTCCTAACAACAGAGAGGACCTGCAGCAACATCCTGGGCCCGTTTTGAAGCTCGTCCACCATTGGAGCGAGGCGCTACCGTCGGGAGAAGGTCGCCACGGCGGTCCTTCTTCCCTATTCCTCCAGCGCGCCTCGCTGCCGTCCGATCAAGAGGGCGCCCCAGATCATCCAGCAGCCGTCCGATCAGGACGTCCCTCAGCCGTTCTATCGCGCGAAGATCTTCTTATCTGAGCCGCTGGATCACGAAGGGGTATCGCGGCCCCCCGTGCTGACACGTGGACAAGTGGAGTCTCACTCCCCCGTCCGATCTTCCGCCTGCTTGGGTCTTTTGCAATTTTCACCCTAGCAAATTTTTTGTAATATTTTATTAGGACCTAAACTTTCATGTGTCGTTCAGTATTTTTGTAATATTTGCACAAACATCCCTGCAGTTTACTTATTTGCGCATGGGTCCTTCGCCACGTCACCTCACGTGACCTGTACACGTGAGGTGTGGGCATTTTGCAAGGATACCCTCGGCCTTTGTCGTATTTTGCTCTAGTACTGAAACTTTCAGATCACGTGTAGAATTTCTAGGCATTTTGCAATCCAGCCCCCACTGTTTGTATAATCTCTATCTAGTCCTCCCCAGGCGCGTGCATTGCACGCGCGTGGGCGGATATTTTGCAAACAAACTCTTACAACTTGGGATATTGGCCTTTAGTCCAGAGAATATTTTACTCAGTTCAAACTTTTGTGGAAATTTGCTTGTATGCCCCTGGACGTTTTGAAAATTGCGTTTATACCCCTGCCAGGACTGTTTATTGATTGTATGCTTGTTGTACTTATTTAACCTATCATCTTAAGTCCAAAAATTCCACAAAAATAGGGTTTAGCTCCTGGACACATGTACTTCCACGCCATCAATTTAGTTTTTGATTTTATTCTATTTTTATATTTATTAAAAATCAAAAACTTGCTTTTTGTGCACTGTCTAGTTTAGAAAATACCAAAAAAATAGTAAAATACCTCTAAAAATTCCAAAAAAATTACTTAGTGTCTATTTTATCCCATTTTAGTGTCAGTCCAAAAATCACTAAAAATCTCAAAAGAAAACACTAAAAATTTGAAAACACTCTAAAACTTCAAAAAAATATGTAAAATCAGAGAAAACTCTAAAAAATACAAACTCAGGTTCTGTGTGTTCCTTATTTTGTTACTTTTATTTGAAAAATAGTGTGAAAAATTTTGAGTATTGGCTTCTATTTTTAAATCCTATTGTATTCACAGCCAGCTCTTGTTTCACTGTTTTGATTTATTGCAGTAATTAAAAATACCAAAAACACCTTGAAAAATCCCCAAAAATCACAAAAACAGTAGAAAATCATAAAAATATCAAAAACAATTTATTTCTGAATTTTTGGTAATTTTTACTTAGTTTTATAAATATTTTACCTTGTCTTTTATTCCATTGTCTTTAAATTCCAATATTGAAAAAGAAAAAGAAAAATATAAAATATAAAATTATAAAAATCAGAAAATTAAAAATAAAAATACAAAATTAAAAATTAAATTAAAAAAAATTAAAAATTAAAAACCCACAAAAATTTCCTTGCTTGCTTAGTGTAGACACATCACATACACATACTTGTGCACATTTTTGTGAATTACCCTGCTTGCTCCCTGTGTTCGAACTCTTTGCATACTTGCCCTTTACATCATTTGTGCAGAGTTAAAAATAAATTTTAACTCCACATTATTTCTAATTATTTATCTTTAGTGTGGGTTAATTGTTGATTAATCACATTTTATTGTGGGTCGTCGCATCGACATCGGTTGTCTCCGCCTTGTGTGAGACATACTCTTTAGACTTACGATAATTTGTGTTTATCATCCTCTAAACCACCCACTCTGCTAAGGGCAAACCCTCACTGAACGCGGCTACTTATTTGGGCTTAGTAGTCACTAATGACTCTTAAAGGATTTTTTGGATTTTCTCATTTTATGGATTTTTAATTAAAGGTTAGAACAATGGTTAGACTCAACTTTTCCTTGAAAATAGAAAGAAAATTTCAATACCATGTCACACAAATAAAAATTTTCAAAATATTTTCAAAAGATTTTTTAAAACAAGGGAAACTCATTTTTCAAATCATTTTCAAAAATATTTTTTCTATAAAAATAGTGTAACATAATATAGGAAAACTTTGAAAACCACAGAGTCCACTTAGTTCAAAGGATTTTACTTTAGCCAAAAAGTTTTAAATTTTTCAAATTTTTCAGATTTTAGCTAAAGTACATATACTGTATGCATGGTATACCCCCCTATACTTAAACTTTGCTATGTCCTCATAGCACTAGATGATACAAGTCCATAGGTCCATTTAAATATAGAGAAATCTACGGGAACTAAGGAGGGCTCCCCCTATACTTAAGTTAGAAATAACCTAAGTATAAAGGCAAGGAAAGATGAGTGGAGAAATCGCAGGGACTCGGGTCCTCCCTATACTTAGGCTGAGAGTAGCCTAAGTATAAAGATGGAGATTTGATGTTGGGAGAGATCTGAGGTGAACGAAGAAGATGAATGGATATACAAATGAGTGGATGAATCTGCGGAGATTAATGGAGTTTCTAAGGCTTAGGGGAGGGTGTCAGAGAAAACAAGGCTCAATCAAGCATGCAACACACTTCAATTTCACCAACTCACACATGAAACCAACAGATGTTGGTTTATTATCTTGTAGGTTTTATTGGTGAATAAACCATTTTATCTTTACGCAGAAAAAGTGAAGTAGAATCAATGCGTAAATGAGGGTGTTGCTCTCCCAAAACAATATTTTACTCCATTTTAGGTTGACTTGCAATTAACAATCCAATTAATTTGCTTAAGGTTATGACTGATTTAAGGTGAGCACATAGATAAAGCAATCATCGTCTACCGTTCATTCCCATTTTCCATTAAGCTAGGTGATCAAGCTAGGAGGGGAAATCGAGAAAAACCATGTATTCGATAAAAAACCATGATATAAGCTAAGCGAGAAAGCATGCAATGCCTTGGCAAAAATACATGAATACTTGGACTGTTTTGAAAACCAAAATGATATGTATGCAAGTCGATCAAAAAGCCGCACCTAACATGCTTCTATTAGTGGGGAAGAATGTCTTTTAAAATTTGACTAAGTGAAGCGATGATATGTGCATCTATATTATTAGTGTGTCCTACCTACGAGCAAGCACGTAAAATTTTGAAATGATGAAATATTCTCAAAGAGCCCCATGCCTAGTCCAAGGTCGACACTCAAGTGGGGATGATCCCCACACAACCACATATATTCGTTCGTTTACAATCGTGAATCTTCGATCGAAGACCGCTGTAAAAATGATTATTACATGATAAATGATATGCAAAATGATATTTTTTTCTTTTCTTTTCGACTTGCTCCAAGCATGCTTCTGCGGATCCTCGCAGCGGGAAGCACCTGCTCCTCGCCTCCTTGAACACCAAGGGCCCTGCCACAAAAGCAAAGGTTAGAGATCAATCGAGAAGAAAATTTTTTAATGCAAGACAAATGGACAAATTGACCTAGATAGAAGAAACACTTAATTAAATAGATAAAAATCCAAATAACCCAAGAAATGAGCCGTGTCCTCGGCAACGGCGTCATTTGACAAATCGCAAATTCAACCTTTTAAGAGTGCAGAATTAACACTTAAGATCGTCGTAGGTGGGCTAGATTCGGTCGATCAAAGACCATCTAATTCGGATATGTCAATGAAATCACATGGTCATAATTTATATTTTACTTGGTAAGTAACCAAGGTCGAACTCAGGGACACGAGCTTTCTCATGATATTAAGTGTTGAATTAAAGAACAATAGGCCAAACAATGCATGAAGACAAGACAATGCATTAAACAAATATAAAACATGCATTTTTTATTTTTAATCATGCAATTAGATGCGATGAAATGCAACATAAAAATGCACAAACTATACAAATACTTGAGCTATTAAAATAGAAGTCAAATCAGGGTCAATAATAAAGCTCTCTTCATTCATGTAAAAACCAGGCATAAGAAACATAGAAATCAAGATACTTAGATAAGAAAATAATACATGAAATTTCGTAGTGTCAAATTTGAAAGAAAAGCATGCCAAAATGAAGACAATGAAAAGAGCTTCAAAATGCCACTGCAATCAACTCAATCGGAGCTAAGATGCTCAAAATATACATGAGTGAAGTCAGAGGCATAAATGCAAGAAAACATGAAAGATAACTAGCAAACAGGCCCCTGGGAGGGACTAAAATGCAATTAAAAGTAAGCGTGAGGCCTTCCCTGTAAATGTTCCACACGCATGGGGGCATATTTGCAATTATTAAAACCCATGAGGGTAAACATGCAAAATACCCAAGGCACGCGTGGACGACATGTGGTCGCAGGGCCTGTCTGCATTTTTGAAGAAGTACGTGGGCCTCTGTGAAATTTGTCCAGATAGCACGTGCATTGCACATGCTCTCCCAGGCTCGGATCGAATCTGAGGCTTGGGTTGCTTCGCCTTCGCTTTAGGCTCGGACCAGGCTCGGTGATGGTTCGGATGTACGAGCCTCTAGGCTTGGACAGTGGGCTTGGAGAGGATCTTGCATTGACGCATGGTCGAACGTAGGCCGTTGGATCTTGAGGATCCAATGGTGGCTGGAGTTTGCGTTGAATGTTGGCGTGGATTCTCCTGCACCGTTGGATGAGCTTCGGGGAGGAGCATCCAACGGTGACCGCTCCTCCTTCCTCAATTGCACCTGGCGGCGAGGTTCGAGCTCTGGCAAAGGATCCCAAACTCCGTTGCTGCTGCTCTAACACGGTGAACCACCCCGGAGCTCCCTGGAAGTTCGTCGAGGTAGCTGGGAGCTCGGGGAAGATGCCGGAGCTCCTGGATTAGGCCATCAAGGCTTGGCTGTTGGCGGTTAAGTCGAGGAAATCAGCTTTGATGGAGCTCCGGCCATTGAAGGGTCTTCTCCTGCAAGTTAGTTCAAAGTATTATGTGTGTGCAGTTGAATTAGTGTGCGTGCGTGTGGACGTCATGAGGTTCCAGTCGAGCAAAGGGAAGGGGGAATCGGAGCTCCTCCGCCAGAGAGGGCGGAGGAGATGGGTCGGAGGTGATTAGTTGTGTAGAAGGGAGAGGGTGTGATCGGAGGTGCTAGCGAAGGTGACGGATGATAGGTGGAGCTCGTGGGGGGTTCAATGGAGGCTGAATAGGTGGCATGAGACCTAATTAATTTCGAGAAAAAGGACAAGAAAAATACAAGAGCAGTCGGAGAAGCTTACCTGAGATAAGAGCAGAACGGAGCCTATGCTTGAGCTTCATGGAGAAGCCCGTGTCATCGCTGGACCCCATCGGCTACTTGGAGCAGCTTGGCGGTGGTTGAGCACCGCATTCCTTGCCGTCGTCAGCCAGGGGTCAACACCGGAGGATAGCATGGTCTTCGCTCTCCATGACGCTCCCTCGTTGTCACCGAGGAGCGGAGGAGTGCTAGGTGATTCCCCACGTACAGGTGGACATCAGAGAACTAGGGGGAGATGGAGTATTTAAGGAGAGAAAGTGGCAGTTCCAGTGGAGAAGGTGGTGCTTTGTGAGAGAAATATGGCGTGAATGGAGGGGAATCGTGGAAGGAGTGATTGGCCGCGAGGATGAGGGATGAGTGGGGGAGGTTGTGAGACGGTTAGCGAGAGAGGAAGTTGTCGAAAATGGTGGAGGAAATGGGAAGGGGGAGGTTGCCGCGCGAGGTGGCGAACGTGGGAGAGAGGAAAATCACGAGGTAGAAGATGAAGCTCTGGCTGTTGGATCTTGAGATCCAACGGCTGACAAATGAGCGCTAACGAGTGGTCGAGATGAGGTCTAAGGCGGCTGGATCGGAGGGGTGAATGGGCGTGCCACGTCGAGTGTCGCGCACGCGGCTGAGGCGGACGGCCCATATCATATCAGGAGAGAGATCGGAGGGTTAGGAAAAGGGGACGAGAACAAGCAGCCAAGATGGCATCTACTGGATGAGATCAAACGGCGTAGAAGGCGCCACGTGGCGCAAGGAGGCAAAGGCGGTGATGAAAGGTCGTGATGAAGTCAAGAGCTTGATCGGATGGCTAATAATGAATGCAGAATGGATGGTGGTGATTAAGGCTCCCAAGCCTTCATTGACGACGGCTGGGCGCGGGTGGCGTGGCGCGAGGTAATGCGGCCATGTGGCTTAACCAGAATGATCCACATGGCCCAATCAGATTATTTAGAGAAAGATTGTGAGATATGAAGGAGCAAATGGCCGAATTTGAGGAAACTCAAAACATGAAAGTTGTACATCTCGATGAGATCTACAAGTTTCATGTTGACCAAAAATAGATATGAGGTCATTTGAAGACAAAAAATATTTTCGAGAGTATTTTTAAGGATAAAAATACCACGATTTTTAATTTTGATATTTTTTATAATTTTAATAAAATCAATGACTCTAATAATTACAAGACTTTATCTGATTTTTGCTGACACACGTTTAAGTAAGGGGGTTAAAAATGCAAATAAAGATGATGAAATCGAGTTTCATCAGTGAGGAAGAAGATGACAGAGGAGCCACACCATTCACCCTCCATTTGATCAGATGCGAAATTTTTGGTCAGATATTTGAGTGAAAACTTTTTGATAGTGGCTTTTCAGTCAACCTCATGGCCCCATCACTACTCAAGGAATTTTGTATGAGTCTACTAAAACCCATACACATGATCCTTCAATTTGTTGATGGATCCATCAAGCGGCCCAGAGGTTTATTGGAGGGCAGAATATGCGCTTCTCAATGGACTTTGTTGTCATGGACATGGTTTCGCATGTACCGTTACTCCATACACCCCTAATCTTTAATCGATCATTCCTTCGAACAACCAAGGTGGTAGTTAACTATGGGTCTGGAAAGACCACATTCCACACCTACAGTGACCATATCACCATGGACATGATCAAAAGCCAAAAGCAGTATCTAGTGAGAGACGAGCAGAATTGCCGATAAAAGTCTATGATAACAAAGAAGATTTTAGAGACTTGGAATTAACCTTGAATGACATACTTACCCAAGAAATCCTCTCTTCAGAGGAGGACCTGGAAAGCACAGTCGACCCAAGCTCCATGGTTAACTGGGAGACAGAACCCAACTCACTCATCAGCCTCTTCGAAGAAAAAGATTCAATCCAGATCGAACAGGAAGAAGTCATTACATATATGTTCAACACATTGTTGTTTGAGCCACAAAGACGGGGGCAAGCAATCCCTCTAAATTTTCAGCAGATCATCCACCTACCGATGTAGTCTCAGAAGTGTCTGAGAAGCCAGCTCAATCATTACCAGAATTAAAGCAGCTTTCAGCAGGCCTCAAGTATGATTTCCTTGTAGATGAAGAAATAGGTATCCAGTCATCATCAGTAGTAAGTTGAACCCGGATCAGGAATCTTGATTGCTCAAGGTTCTAGAAAAAATAGCAAATCTCTTGAATGGAATGTTTCAGACCTCTACGAGATCAATCCAGCCTTGTGTTCCCACCATATTTATCTGGAAGATAATGCCAAGCCTTCCCAAGGGTTTCAAAGAAGACTGAACACCTATCTACGGGACATTGTCATGAAAGAAATCATAAAATGGTGTGGGGGCAGGTTTCATTTATCTCATCTCTGATTCCAAATGGGTAAGTCCCTTGCACGTAGTTCCGAAGAAATCAAGGATTGGTGTGGTTACCATTTACAAAGAAGAGGAAATCTCTACTTGGTTACCAGCATCTGTTAGCAATTTGAGCCCGGGGCGAACCATTCCTACAATAAATGTTATTGTAATGTTGGGTATATCAATAAAAGTTATTGGTTTATTTCACTCCCTGTCTGAATTTAAGGAATGAATGCACTATAAGGTCCCTCTGTACAAATAGGGTTATGTACCATGGTTGTCTTGACATCATAAAGCTGTTGATTCAATTGTTGAATCATAGAGGCTGGTGCTTGGATGAATATCTAAAGAGTTATATTGAGGACTCGTCAAGCATCGTCAAATGATCATCAAGATGTGATCTCCAGCCTGAGTGGGAGATGGCAATCCTGACTCTAAAGGTTGATATCTGACCGACCTCTTGATGCAGGTCCTCTGCATAGGAATAGAGATTCGGAGGTGCCAGATTAGTTAGGTCAAAGAGTTGACTTAACGAGATTGAGATAACCAAAGTCCTACATCGTATGCTGTCGTGATATAGGCACATATCCTCTGACCGAAGACAGATGTGTTACTATATGTCTAAATATGTACATTTGGTAGACCAATAGATTGATGGCCTAATCAAGGTCTATATACGGGCAAACTGGTGTGCATATAAGGGCATATGAGTAATATGATCTCTCAAAGGGATCATACAGGTTCACTTCTGAACCGGAAGACAAGAGCTCACTCATGAGATATTGGGATCAATAAATTCCATGCATGGTCGTCTCACTTATGAAGCTTGACAGAATTTAGAGGTATGATATATGCTTTTGAAAAGCATATGATCGATACCAAATCCCAATGATCAAATGAGAATCTTAATGATAAAACTCTGAAGGTGACAGTCTAAAAGATATCTATAACTCTGGGTTTATTCAATGTCTTCCAGTATGCAGGATTTATAGGTATTGGGAATACCTGAGGGTGATGTGATCGTAAACGATTGTATAACCATGACGCTTCCATTCCGAGGGAGTGATGAAATGGGTCTGGACTTTAGTGACTCCTCTCTGTAGAGAAGTAACTTGATGTTAGTCCAAGTGTTGGACATTGATCTGGATGAGATTCAGATGCAAAGAGAAGATTAAGTTTACGGACTTGATTTAATCAAGCATCTATGGGAGGTCCATAAGATCTGGATTTGAGATATGATCTCAATGTCCAACTCACTATACGTGGAACAATATAATCGCCCTGTTCTTATCTCCAAGTATCTACGGAGAAAGCACACTATTCTTGAAGGAGTTCAAGAATAATTCCTTTGATGAATTATATATCCAACCAACAAGATATTGATAATTAAATGAGATTTAATTATCAAGAATAATATAAATGAGATTCATATTATGAGAATGATTATCCAAGATAATTAAATGAGATTTAATTATCAGAGAAATGCAAAATGTGGATAGTACTATCCATGCTATCCATAATATCAATGTATATTATAAATATGATTTATAATATATTGGAGAGAGTACATTTGTAAATAATATTTACTGATTGATTGTTAATGTGAATTGAATTCATATTAAGCAATTAATTGGAAATGTAATTTACAATTTTGTTTGGGTTGTGAATGTGATTCACATTTTTTTCAATGGTATGATTGAAATATTCACTAATTAATTTGGAATTAATTTAGTGAATATATTTACAATAAATGTTGTTTCAAATAATTAAAAGATAATGGAATTTTATCTCATAAACTAAAGAAGATAAAAACCCACCTAATGGAGAGGTGGTGTCACCCATGAATTATTCAAGGGTGACGCCCCATCTTTTTAGGAGGAGATTTTTATCCTCTTTATTATATTATGTTAATTAATTTTATTAAGTTAAATTATGTTGATGATAATGCAACATATATTTAATTTAATATAAATTAATAAGTTGTTGCTTTATTAAACAACAATGATCATGGCCATTGATTAAAAACACAAATCAATCTAACCGTTGATTTTGTGTGTCTCATGGATTGTTATCCATAGACTCCCAAACTATTATATAAGAGAGGGCAACCCTAGCCCTTCATAACACGCATTAAGTTGCTCTCTCTCCTTCTCTCATTCTCATGCCCCATCTCTCTCTAAGAGTGGTCATCCACTCCGAGTTCTTGGGAGAACTACAATCGTAGCTACGCCGTCGTGCTGTCGGATCTCCGTCTTCCTTAGTGGCTCTAGCACAAGTAGAAGATGTCAAATTTCGTTGGACGAAATCAGGAGATTCAAATCTTGGATCTTCATCTTGGATTGCGTGAAGCACGCGTCTCATCATCGCACCTACAAGTGCCTTCTTCATGGATCGGACTTGAGTCAGGAGGATCTCTTGCTTTAGAGATCAAGTGATCGCAACCACGCTTCAAGAGGTATTTCTAATACTTTGTGGTTAGATGAAACGATCCAAGAAATGTTCTTGGGATCATGTGGTTTCATCATATGATTTAAAAATTTTAAGTTCCGCTACACCGAGCAACTAGTGCGACTAGTCGCTCCGATCGCATTGGATGCGATCATCACGCTTCCATGACGCGCTTAAGGATTTTTCCCATATCCTTCAACATCATGGTGTGTGTATGTGTTGACTACCGACGCATGAATTCAGCGACAAAGAAGGACCATTTTTCCTATCGTTTATTGACCAAGTGTTAGAAAGATTGGTCAGTAAAGAGTTCTTCTTTCTTGATGGGTACTCCGGGTAAAACTAAGTGCCAATCACCCATGAGGACTAAGAGAAAATGGCGTTCACTTGCCCATTCAGTGCCTATGCTTTTAGAAATATGACCTTTGATCTGTGCAATCTACCTATCACATTCTAGAGATGCATGCTTGTTGTTTTTGCCGATATGGTTGGCGGTTTTCTCAAGGTATCTATGGAAGATTTTTTGATCTATAGTGGCACTTTTGATTCTTGTCTCGAGCACCTAGACTGAATGCTTCAAAAATGCTGTGAAGTAAATCTTGTACTATTTTGGGAAAAAGAGCCACTTCATGGTAACTAGAGGGATTGTGGTGGGCCATGTCGTCCCAAGCGTAACATGGAAATCGACTCGGTGAAGGTGGATGTGATCACAAATCTAGAGCCACCTTGGAATGTTAAGAATGTGAGGTCATTTCTTGGGTACATGGACTTTTACGGAAGATGCATTAAAGACTTCAGCAAGCTTGCTCGACCTCTTACTGAGCGCTTATTCAAGGAGACTGAGATCATTGTTATTCAATACGTTCTCCAATCTATTCAGCCGTTGAAAGATCCCATCACCTTGGCTCCAATCCTCCAGCCAATCTATTGGTTTATACCATTTGAGATCATGACAGATGCATAAAACTTCGCAGTTGGGGTTGTTTTAGGACAAAGAAGAGATATGTTTCCCTACGCTATTCACTACGCCAGCAAGGCATTGGATGAAGCATAAATAAATTACACATTTATAGAGAAAGAATTGTTGGAAGTAGTCTTCATGTTAGAGAAGTTCAGAACCTATCTTCTAGAACCAAAAGCATCATTTTCATTGACCACTATGTTATAAGATACCTACAGTAGAAGAAGGATGCTAAATCACGTCTACTCAAATGGATCCTTCTCCTCCAAGAATTTGACTTGGAAACCAAAGATAAGCTTGAAGTTCTGAATGTGGTAACAAATCATTTATATAGAATTGAACGCCAAGATGCCCATCTGAGCAGTACATCGATCACAGAGACCTTCGTTGATGAATCCATCCTCAACATCGGATATCTCCCTTAGTATGTCGATATTGTAAATTGCCTCATCTTTGGGGTAGTCCCACAAGATTGGATGAAGATCAAGAAGGACAAGTTCTTGTTCGATATTCATTTTTACCAATGGGAAGATTCATACATATTCAGGGAAAGAGCAAATTGTATTTGGCATCAATGTATTCCTCAGGAGGAGTACACAAGTGTCCTTGAGCATTGCCATAAGCTTGAATCTGGTGGACAAAATTTTAGAAGCAGAACGACAACAAAATACTGCAGTGTGGACTTTGGTAGCCCACATTATTCAAGGATGCAACAGAGAATGTCAAAGTCTGCACTGATTGTCAAAAAATGGGAAAAACCCTCAGTTCAAAAGATTTTATGCCCCTCAAGTTCATCCAGATATCTGATGTGTTCGATGCATGGGGCATTGATTTTATGGATTTATTTCCTAAGAGTCAGGGGTATAAATACATCCTGCTTGTCATGGACTATGTGAATCATTGGGTTGAAATTATCCCCCTTGAGCTGCAGACAGTCATACAGTATGTAAATTTCTGAAAGACAACATCATCTCACGATTTGGTATACCGAAGATTTTGATTTTAGATGGGTGACGAACCGCAAAATCGGCCCTTTAAGAGTGCGTTTTTAGCACTCGGAATTGTCGTAGCAGTTGGGCCGATTTTGGTCATCAAAGAGACCACCTCATTGATATATGTCACATAAGAATGCGATGGTCATTAATTTTTATTTTACTTGGCAAGAAACCAAGGTCGACTCAGGGACACGCGCTTCTCTTGTATTAATCGGACTTCTATTTATTTAACTAAGTGTTGAGTCGAAGCAAATTTATAGGTCAAAGTATACAGACACCACAACACAATGCATTAAAAATAAATATGCATTTTTTCTATTTTTAGAATGCAAATACATGCCATGTAATGCAACTAAAATACGCCCTAGGTGAAATTAATGAGCTAAAAAAATAAATAAGAGTTAATTTCGAGTTCAATTAAAAGGGCAGATTTGATGAACAATGTTTAAGCAAGGCATCATAGTAAATTCTGATAGACACATGACTCTAAAATAATTCATAAGACTCATTGTGTCCAAGACAACAACTAAGCATGCCTTTAGAAAGATCATCAGATCAGCTTTAAAACGAAACTAAAATCATCTCAATCGGATAAACATAGCTCAAGATATGCATAGAAGAGGCCAGGGGCATAAATGAAATAAGAACATGAAAAGTATCTACAAACCAGTCCCTGGGAAGGACTCGAATGCAATAAAAATAAGTCTGGAGGACTTCCCTGTAAATAAACCATACGCGCGGGGATATATTTGCAATTATTGAAACCCGCAAGGGTATGAGTGCAAATAACCCCAGGCGCGCAGGTGCTGCACGTGTTCAGGACCTGTTTGCAATTTGTGGAAGGTTGTGGGCGACTCTGCAAATAACCCAGAAAGCACGTGCCCTGCACGCGCTATCCAGGCTCGGAGTGCGGCTCGGGCTTGGCAGAGGCTCGCTGCTGCTTCGGGTTGGCTCGGGACATCCAAGCCTCCAGGCTTGGTGGCGATCAGGCTCGGTATGGTCTCTGGTTGTGCCACGTCTATCAGGATCTGGATGCAATTTGTGGAAGGTGCGAGGACGCCGGTGCAAAAAGCCCACAGCCACGTGCGTGTAGCACGTGATCTCAGGCTCGGATGGAGGCGAGGTTCGGCGCTTGCTTCGGGTGGCCGTCGCAGGTGGCTCGGGCCACGTGGTGGCTCGAGATTGACTCGGGCGAGGCTCGGTTCCACTGAGCCTCCGTGCTCCGGAGAAGTCGACGTGGCCGCTCCAGGGCCGTTGAATCTCCGCCGGGGGGCGAGATCCAACAGTATCTGCTCCATCTTCTCCTCCGTAGGGTGGCGGCGCGATTGGAGCTCCGGCGTGAGGCCTGGAGCTCCACCGCGCCTCGCTGCGCTCGGTGAAGATCGCGGATGCTCTGGCGATCAAGGTCTGAGGTCGGAGAAGACGCGGGGACACCTGGAATGCTCGATCGACAATTGGTCGCCGGAGGCGGAGCTCTAGAACTCAGCTCCGCATGAAGTCCGGCCAATGACGTTGATAGACCTGCAAGAATTGTTAGCGGTGTGTGCGTGCGAGCTGAAGTGGACGGAGGGCTCTGGTGGAGCGCAGAAGGCGAAGCCCTTAGTGGGTCCTCCTCTGCCTCCGGCGGAGGAGGAAGCTTGGGGTGAAGGAGGTTGCGACGGAGAAAGGGGGTGATCGGTAGGGTCGGCGAGGAAGATGGATGGATGGCGAAGCTAAATGGGCGATCAATGGAGCGGAGTAGATCGTATAGAGGCGTAGAAAATTAGGCAAAAATCAAGAGAAAAACAAGAGTAGATCAGAGGGCTTACCTGACCGGAGATGGAGGTTGTGGCCTGGGCTGGGCGTCGGAGAAGAGACCCGGGTCGTCGCACGTCGAGGTCGGCTACTCCTCGGAGCTCGAGCGGGGCTGGCGCCTCCGCAGCACCGCCGTGATCGGCGGTGGGTCTCATCGGGGAAGAAGTCCATTGTCGCTCAATCCGAGCTCCTCCCCCTGTCACAGGGATGAGCTGGAGGGCTAGGCCTCTCCCCCTTGGTTGATGGACCGTCTGGAATGACGGGGAATGCGAGGTATTTAAAGAAGGTGATCGGCGATGTAGGTGGTGATCGTAGTGGGTTTCGAAGGGATTATGGGACGACTGGAAGGTGGTCGTGTGTAGTGGAGTGATGCGCGGAGGAGGTGGATGACTGGGCAAGTCCTAGAGGCGGTTGGCGAAAGGAGAGGAGGTCGGATGAGGCGGCTAAAATTAGAAAGGTGGAGGAAGTTTGTGAGGCGCGGGACTACGGCGGAGGATGCGGGAGGAGGAAGACGAGGCCTCGCCCGTCGGATCGTGCGATCCAACGGCTGAGAGAAGGGCTCGGAGCGACGATTGAGATGAGATCGGGAGCGGAGCGATCGAAGGGCTGCGCTCACGCCACGTGTCGGATTGTGAGAGCGGCGCGAACGGAGGGAGCAGATGCGAAGGAGGTTCTGATCAGATGGCTGAAAATAACAGAAGACCTAGCGGCTCAGATTAGAGAGTTTAGGCGTGATCAGATGATCTTCAGGGCGCCACGTGGCGCGCTCCTGGTGAGGCGCAAGCGTGCGGTGATGATGGAGATGGAGGAATGATCAAACGGTCGAGGAGAAGGCGGGTACGTGGAGAGCAGTCAGCCGTTGGATCAAGAGGTAAATCTGACGGCTGAGAATCGATGCGGAATATACAAGGGGGGCCGGGCCACGTGGCGCTCCCAGATTGGGCCACGTGGCCCAATCAGATTATTGGAAGAGAAATATTGATTTTTGAGGGTTAATTTGGCTGAATTTGAGACAACTCAAAACATGAAAGTTGTAGATCTTGATGAGATCTACAAGTTTCATGTTGGCCAAAACTAGAGATGAGATCAACTGTAGCCTCCAAATATTTTTAAGGGTATCTTTAAGTCTAAAAATACCACTGATTTCTGTTTTGCCATTTTTTGTGGTTTTTAATTTATTTAGGACTCTGTTAATTACAGGACATTAACCGGGTTTTATTGACACTTAGCTTAAGCAAGGGGGTTAAAAATGAGAAATAAAGATGATGAAACTGAGGTTCATCAATGGGGGTAGCTATTTCATAAATAAAGAGGTTAAGAAGTTGATGAAGGAGTACGACATCGATCATTGAGTCATATCTCCTTATCATCCTCAATCTAATGGCTTGGCGGAATTATTAAACTGAGAAATAAAGATGATTCTGTAGAATCTTGTAAGGTCGGACAGAAAGGACTAGTCACAACTCTTGGACTTAGTTTTCTGGAAGAACCACCTACAAGTCTCCCTTCGGCATGCCCCCTTCTTGTCTATGGAAATTCATGTCACCTGCCTGCGGAAATCATTCATAAATCACTCTGGACAGTAAATATTTATAACCTCACTAACAAAAAGGTGGTCCGCAAAGGAAACTGGATCTGAAAAAGCTCCTGGAATTCGGAGACTATGTATACGATAACAACTTGATGTATAAAGAGAAGGTCAAACGCTGGCATGATCGGCACATAAGATGAAAGACCTTCGAACCTAGATAGAAATTTTGGTTATTTGACGCAAATTTGAAGATCTTCCTAGGGAAATTGAAGAGTAAATGGACACGTCCCTATATTAAGACTATATGTGACAATGGAAGCATACTCATATTAGAATTGTCACCTTACACACAACCTTTCATCGTCAACAATCAGTTGCTGAAGCCATATTTAGAGCAGGACACATTCCCGACCGTTGTTGATTCTGTTCAAGTTTCTTTAAGAATATTTCAAAGCCGCAGCATCAGTCGAGTCAGACAATGCAACACAAAATATTTTTTATTGTTTTGCCTCTTTTCTTCTTTTCATTTCAATTTTTTAATTCTTTCGTATGGCACTCATCCCATTCATTTGTGCTATACTTAGATATGCTTCATCCTAAGTATATGGGGGATGAGTGCACTCAGTTATTTAGCATTCCTTCTCTCGTTTGTTCCTCAATTTTTAACATTCTATCTATACTTAGGAATATTTTACCCTAAGTATGGGGGCACCGGTTGAGCTCGTTGAGTTTGTAAATCCTGGATCTTCGATCATCCCTATTTTGTATACAGTTTGTTATACTTAGGAGTACTTGATCCTATGTATAAGGGGATAATCGACTTCTTATTCTTAGTGGTTTTAGTATAGGCTTTTATATACTTAGTACGAGTTATGTATTCCTTTTTCTCTCCAACTTATGAGGACATAACTCAAGCTACATATAAGGGGGTCGTATATACGTTGTATATACTTCAACCATAACTCATATTTTCATATTCTTGAATATTATGACTAATATATTGTATTGGCCAAAATATACAATTAATCAACTATAAAGAATATATTTTAATCATGTATATTATTTTTCAAAAATTCTTTGTAAATATAATTACTAAATCAGATTAAAAATGTTTTTCAAAATAATTTCATTTGGAAAATGTATTGAAAAATCCTTTGAAAACTGTTTGGAAAACTTTTTACAACATATTTCAAAACCTTTGTAAAAATATTTTGTAAATATTTGTAAAATCTTTTTTCGTTTGTTAGAATAAATTTTTTGAAAATTAGTTAGAAAATAATTTAGAAAATGATTGTAAAAATAGTCTGAAAAATCTATACATAATGTTTGGACCATCATTGTAAAATGATTTTCAAATTTTGTAAATGTTTGCAAAATTATTTGTAAAAAGTATTTGAAAAATAATTTTTCGAAATGTTTGTGAAAATCTTTTCAAATTATTTTGAGAACACTGTACATAATTATAGCAAATAAAATTCTTGATATAAATAAATATACATAACCTTGTACATAAAATTTGTAAATAACAACTAACTTCTATGTCAAGTCCTTACCCAACCTTTGTAAATATTGAAGTATTCCCATGTAAATATTTATACATGATTATTTCACTAACCTTTATCAAAAAATTCCTAAAAAAATCAAACATTTTTAAAATCCATAAAAATTTGCACAATATTTTCAAAAATTACATAAAAATTTGTAAAACTTTTCAATAATCCATAAAGTTCAAAACTATAAATTTGCTTCATAAAAATATTTTCTTGCATTGTACATAGCATATGCATTTTTGGAATGATCAAGACAAGTGAACAAGTCCAAATAAAGTTTAAAGATTTGAGCTTGGTATAGACCATAATCTACTTAATTTTAGAGGGACCTAATAAGGATTGGATTAAGATGCTTAAGGTCATCATGACTTAATTCTTTAGGTTTAATTAGATTATGTTCATGAGTCGATTTACTGTGTCTAAATAGAACCCTTCACGTTATCTGCATGACTCTTGAGATAGTGGCTTGACTAGAAACCTCACATTTAACAGGTAGCTCAACCTAGATGGATTGTTGAAAGGAGTCTAAGTCGGGATGATGCTAGGCCTCTTCATCAAGGGTGGCTCAGGAACCATTCTTGAGGACTGCTATTCAACCCACTTCTTCTAGTAGCAAGGACATTTAACAACTGGACACTGGATTGAAATAATGCTTCAGATCAGGAATGGTATACTTGCACAATTTTTTCCAAGACCCCAAAACATGGACAGACCAAAAGATTCTATATCTATCGGGGAAAAACAAGAATGCAGAGCAATGCAAAGTAAAGAAAATTCAGAAAGAAACCTACACCGAAAACTCCACAAAAATATTGAATTTACATAAAAGTCTACTTTTTGGTGAGACTCGGTTACACTGACCGAGCTTCACAAGGAAATAAGACTACACTGGTTTATTTCCCCTTCTTTTCTCATTCCTCTAGCCGCTCTCCCTTCTCGGTTGTGAACTAGCATGCACCTGACCTTAGAAGGAAATATCCTTCTCCCCAAGGACGAGTTGCCAGAGGTGGTGAATCCTTGATAGTTCAATAATTTATCTGGGAAGAGCTATGAAATCTACACACATGGTACTTGTCATTTCAAGGTTGTGATAGTATGCAGCTGAAAGGATTGTTTTGGCCGAATTGTGAATTAAATTGAATAATAGGATTATGGAACCTAAAGATTGTTGTGTCATTGTTGTGTCACACTTCCTAACCTTAATGTGGTTCCAAACAAACTAAGAAGCCAAAGGTCGTAACTAAGCTCCAAAGTTTAATTTTAATAAGACAAGTTTAGGAGTCAAAAAATCAAAATTTCCTTCTTCTTTTCTTTATTTTCTCTTTCTGCACTTATTGGCATAAGAGTTTGCTAAGGACTATTCAACGCAAGTACATGGGGTGTGATGAATCCCCACTTCATCACCTTTATTCTTTCATTTTGGCCTTAAATCTCTAGCTAAATGCATGTATATAGCATTAATTTATATAAAATAACATTAATAATAGATATATATTGTATAAAATATTGTATTTAATACCAAGATAAAAGAATAAAGGAAAATAAAAGAAAAAATGAAGTGTCAAAGACACGGAGTGACCCTAGATCTTGAGATCTAGTCATCATGATAACTTGGTCGACAAGGATTAAAGTAGGGGGAGATATGGTAGACTAATTGTACAAAAAAACTACTAAAACCCTAATTTTATTCATCAATAAAACCATTTTGGTTATATTTTATTCTTTATTATTTAGTTGTGAAATAAAAAACCCTCAACATGAAAGTTGTACATAAAAATACAAAAAATACAAAATTAGTTTCACTCAAAAAAATGTAAAGTATGCGCGGGACACTCAGAATAAAAGCTGCAAAGAAAATTTCTCAAAGCTGTATCTCCTCCATATAAACTCAAAATTGACCAAACTCACACTTATTGTTTATAAACTTTATTATCTATTTAATAAAGTTGGCTTCATTTAATTTGGTGTTTAGATGCAAAAGTTGGCTTTTAAGGCCCTATTATACTATATACATGTATAAGATATTCAATATATTCATTTTATAATTTTACATATCTTATATTTTTTATGTATTTGTAAATATTATAAAAAATATATATTTAAATAATAAACCTAAAATAAATATATTAAAAATATACTAAAATAAATAAAGCTATAAAATATATAGGTCAATTATACCTATATAATATATATACATAATTATTTATGTAAATAAAAAATAAGAAAATACAGTAAAAATATGTAAATATATAACTAAATAAGTTTTAAATATATAAAATACATGCATATATTATAAAATACTAAAAACAAAGTAAAAATAAAATATTCTAAATACAGGCATATTTACCTATATATCTACATGTGAATATTAACACAAAATAAATTAACATGTAAAATAAATAAAAAAATCATAATAAAATATTACATAAAAAAAGAAAAAACTTTTTATGTGTTAAATTAAAATTAATAAAATTATTTATTAATTTATATTGAATTATTAAAGGAATTCTTCCCATGAATTTTCTGGTTGGTCCCTGTGGACAACTAGAGTTCTTCCCTTGTTGACCCCTAGTCAACTGACCTTCTTGGCATCTCTGACTTGTCAGAGACTTCGACCCCCCAACTTCTCCCCTTTTTCCCGCTCGATCAATCATCCTTTTTTCTTCGATTTGTCATGCAAACACTGACTGATTAAATCCTAATCCACGCATAATCCATTGATCCCATGTACATAACCCCGATTGATCAGAAACCCTAGGTTAATAAGCCTCCTCCACCATGTTTATAGATAAAGGTCCTCCGTCCCCTTCCAATTTTGATCCCTCTCTACCCTCTCTAATCCCTATCTTTGAGTTGCTTAAGCTTGCCAGTGACAACAACGAGCTCGCTGAAGTGTTGGCGTGGACAAGGAGTGGTTGGAGTTGGTGATCCAGCCTGTCCGGGTAGCCACGGCGAAGCTTCATTTGCTCCCTGAAATAGTCAGGTAAAAGTTGTGTTCCTTTCATATTTTTACTGCACTTTGCTCCATTAGCTTATATTTAACCTTAGTTTAGTTAATTTGCTTGTACTATAACTTAATTATAAGATCTAAAGTTACTAGAGCACTAGGCTCCGACCCCAAATTGACCATCGTTCTCCTACGACTTGCCCCATTTTCTTGTCCCTGTCATTCCTTCACAAGAATCGAGGGCCACCCAAGCTCCTCCCTTTGCATACATCGGAGCTCCTTCATTACACGCATCCTCTAGCGTAGCTGCTTCAGTAGTGGGATGAGGGAATAGACTTCGATCCCCTTATCATTTTTGCAGGGGTACCAGTTCCTAGTGACACATGGAGCACGATTTCGACTCTGATTTCAAATCTCTAGTTATTCAGAGCTCCATGGTCCCTCTGATTGACCTCGAACCCCTTGGAAGTTTCCCGCAGATGCGCGCGAGCTCCAGGAATCTCAGAAGACTCTCATATGTGAAAGAGGAGCTCAGAGGGCGGAGATTTTGCTGATCTAAGCTCGTTGGGCTCGTGTTCTTCGGAGTTATTTCTCAGTACTACTGATTCATCCGATTGAGGCCCCACTCTAAGTCTTTTCTCTGCCATTGGATCATCAAGTGAAGCGAAGCATATATATTTGAGATCTAAGGTCGAACACTTAACAAAACGATTCTCCTGCCAATGCCAGAGGATGAAAGAAAATTGGCATAATTATATGTGCTAAAATAGGTGCTCGAAATTGATCCATTCTACCACAAATGACAAGGTCGTCGTGGTAATGTAATGGGCTTAAGCTAGATCAATTCCGTTGAATAGTTTTCTAGACGAGTACAACATATGAAATGTGAATAACATAGTGCTTGGATAGAGAATTTTGATATGTTAGTTAGAAACCCGTTCAGTTATACGCACAAACACAATGGATATATCATAAATGGTTATAGATTCAAGAGCTACTTAGAATCTAATAGTAAGAAAGCAAATATCCTATCTAGCGTGTTCCAAAAACTGACCTAACTTCGGGTTGTGATGGATACTACGGTCTGATCACTGAAATAATTGAGATGATCTATCAACATGATCGGTGCATGGTTCTATTCAAATGTGAATGGTAAGTTGTTTTTAAAGACACAAGATTTTAGTTTGATCTAAATTTTGGATATGTTAGCCTTAATAAAAGCGAAAGAATACTCAGTAGGTGGAACCATTCGTATTGTCATGCCAGGAAGATCAAGTGTTCTACATTGAAGATAATGCTAATTCGGGTTGGATAATACCAATTAAATAACTCCTTAAGGATTTAATCAAGGCTTTGACAATGAGGAGTACGATGATGATGAGGTTGATTCTTACCATCTGATATGAAGGTATGTTCTATTTAGCAAATCATTTTCGTTAAACATCTGATTTATCTAATTTTGTTGTATGATATACATAACGATTTTTTACTGGGGCGACGATCTCGAGCTCGAGGAAGGGATCATGCATTGGTGGCAAAGTTACATCGCAATGCCAAAGCAAGGGGAAAGAAGGATTGAACATTTTATTCAATTGATAATTCAATTGATACGATATTTAATTAACCTTCTTTGAAAATTCTAAAAGCAATACGATCGCTTCACGATGATGGCTGAAGCATTAGCCAATCCACCCCCAGAATGGCATCCAACAGAGTGAGAGGAGACCATACAGTATTGAGAAAGTGACGTATTTAGGGTGAGATACGTGAACTGCATGGTATGCTTTCTTAATTATGACATTTTGCATATGTTTATAATGTTGGCATGCTCTCCTAAATTATAGGATTATTCAGTGAAAAATACCTTGAATAGAAAAAAGCACTGGGTCCAACCCATACCTTGGGAAGGACTAGTCTAGACAACCTAAAACAGAAGCATGTAAGTTATTTCTACTTACATAACAAGGAATCAAGGATGAATTGAGAAGAATGTAATCTTTATATGCTTAATTGTATAGGTCGCGACAGGGGACGAGTCGAGTCCTGTGAGGCTCTTTGAGATGACTTGACAGACCACAGATAAGGACGGCAACATATACTTCATTCATGAGAGCTACACGGAAGCCTACATAAGTCATTGATTTATTTGGTTGATATAACTCTAAAAATATATATCTTATATAGCCAATTTGTTAAAGAATTTAAGGACGAATGATGGAGTTCATCGATAACAACCACCTTCGGATAATGGCTCCTTGGATCCTATACATTTGAGCGAGGGGGCATTTCACCACATCTTCTTGATGGGTCTTATTAGGTGGCGCAACTGCCACCAAGTCGAGATTCTATGGACGAGGTAGTGGTCCATCGCAACAGGAGTTCGACCAGCTGAAGCATAGTATGATAGAGATGCGGAGTGACCTCGAAAGGTCACATGAAAGGGAAGATCAGCTTTGAGAAACTGTGCAACAGAATACCCAGACTATGCACCAGAATGCACATACGATGCAGGAGATGTATAGGCTGATTGAAGAGTTGTCTGGGAGGAGCACATGCAGTTCGGCTCCAACCCTTCCACGTCAAGACCACAATGACGATCCGCCCCCTACTTGTGCTTAGGATATACGATGTTTGTTGTATTAGTCTATCTAGTAGATAAGAACATATTCATCTACATGTTGTATGCAACATACATTTTATCTTCGGCGTATGCATATATGACATAATTTGTTGTTTTGATAATGCAATTTACATTTGAAATTGTAGTGTGAGCCATGGAGCTCTTAAGTGCTGCACTGGTATTTTAGTCCCACATATATTTCATTTTACAGGTGAGTTTGGCGACCAAAGTGGAGATCAGTAGCTGTTAACAACTGCTTTTTTACAGTCACTCCATCTACGGCAGTCGGAGAGGCCACCACATATAAAACTCATATATATAGGGAGCTGGGAGCCTACACCCAGGGGTGTAGGTAACTAGCTACACCCGACCTTTTTTCATGATTTTTATGTTTTTTAAAGGATATCATAGGGGGATTTTCTTAATATATTGAGGGGAATATGTGTTTCAAGTTTCATGCAAAACAAACATTCCTAACATGTTCATCTAGAAGGAGTCATTTTCAGCAATTCTGAGACTGTTCAAATTTGACGGTCTTGATGAAGATGATAGAAGTCTCAAATTAAGTTGAATTTTGAATGACACCATGATGATATATAGTCTAATTCTCCAAAGGTTTCATTTCAAAAAAATCAAAAAATAATGAAAAAATGAGCCGGGTGTAGGTAGTTACCTATACCCCTGGATGTAGTCTCCCTTTTCCCACATATATATAGGAAAAAATGGGATTGTCCCCATCCTTATTTTTCCACAAATTTTTATTTTTTTGAAAATATCACCATGTTTATTCGTCTATATATCCTTTCAATATATCATTCGAATTTCGTCAGATATAGAGACTCATATGCCCTCCATCAAGAGCGGGTAATTTTAACGGTCTAAACATTGTTGTAATCGACCTGCTCTAGATGGAGGGCATATGAGTCTCTATTTCTGATGAAATTTGAATGACATATAGGAGGGATATATAGATGAATATACATGGTAATGTTTTTCAAAAAAATAAAAATATCAAAAATGGGGCGGGGGCAGACCCATTGAACCCATATATATATATATATATATATATATAGAGAGAGAGAGAGAGAGAGAGAGAGAGAGAGAAAGGATCCTACTCTGTGGAGTAGGTAATTTACCTACTCCATTTTATTTTTTTTCAATTTTTTTATTTTTTTGAAAAATTCTTTCATGGATTTTCATATCTATATCCCTCTAATATGTGATTCAAATTTCGTCAGAAATAGAGACTCCTATGGCCTCCATCCAGACAGTCATTTTTTAACGGTCAGAGATTTGTTGTATTCTTCATGTTTTGGATGGAGGTCGTAGGAGTCTTTGTTTTTGATGAAATTTGAATGACATATTATATATAGTTATGAAAATCCATGGAAGCATTTTTTCCAAAACAATCAAAAAAATTGAAAAAAAATGGAGTAGATAAGTTACCTACTCCATGGAGTAGGATCCCTTTCCTCATACACACACACACACATACATACATACAAACATACATACATATATATATAGGGTTGATCGTGTGAGAGCTGTGAAAGCATAAGAGTATTGAATCTAGACCACTAGATTATATTTTTTCTCTCATCCTCCAATCAACTAGGAAAGATATGACAAAACTAGTGGTCCATAATCATTGTTCTCATGCTCTCACAATTTTTAGCTCTCACATGATTAGCCATACCCACACACGACGACTAATGTAGCCATCATTAATATATAAACTTTTTACGATGGCCACAAATCCACCATAAATATCTAATAGATTTTGCGGCAGCTTTTTGTTTACAATGATCAACCATTACGGCGGTTAGCCTTAACCGCTACGAATAGTATTTATGGCACTAATCTTAGCATCGCATTGATCGCGGTGGATGGTTCTTATCCGCAGTGGTTGTTGGCCATCGTAAATAATGTAGTTTCAAATAGTGTATTCGTTGTTGGTCGAGCCGTGTGTTGCGTGAAGGAGCACATGATCGGGCAACTTAAAAAGGTAATTTACATAGGATCCCCTCCTCTTTTTGTATTTTCAATTTGGCCCTATAAATACTAAGTTATGTTTTAAACTTTGTGCAAAAATTACAACTGAGCCCCCATTATTATTACTTATTGCAGTTAGGTCCATGCGAGGTCACCTCACATGGCACCCCACGTGAGGTGGACATTTTGCAGGCATACCCTACTGATTTATGGTATTTATGTTTATTACATAAATTATAATATTAGGGTAATATTTGGGGATAATTGCATGCATGTACCTACAAAATATTTTTATTACAAATATTCGCCTGCCAAGCTTTTATTCATTTTATTATATATTTATTTTGTTTAAATAGCTCCTAAGCTTGTAAAATCTTGGGAAAACTAGAGTAAAAGCTTAATATTATGCTTGTCTACACTATATTTTTATTCTCATATTTTTTACATTTTCCCATTTATTAAAAATAATTTAAGAGTTATTTATTCATTGCTTAGATATAAAAATATTAAAAAATATATAAAATTATTTTTAAAAATTCCAAAAATTAGAGTATATTATTACTATATAATATAAGTTCAAACCAAAAATAAAAATATAAAAGAAAAACCTTAAAATTTGAAAACCACTTCTAACCCTATAAAACTTAGCAAAAAATCAATAAAATCTAAAAAATAGTTTTCTATTATATATCTTTGTTTATATTTTATAAGATATATATTAAAAATTTTGGGAATTTTTAAAATATGTGTCTATTTTTAAACCCAAAATAATTCAGCTTATTATTATAAGTCACTATTTTGTTATATTAAATATTAAAAATATCTAAAAAATTAGCAAAAAATATTAGAAAATTCTCAAAAATAGAGAAAAATGCTAAAAATACAAATTATTTTATTTTGTAATTTTTGAGTATATAAAGATGTATTTATAAATATAAAGCCCTGTATAATATGTATATACATACATAATATTACTTATATATACACTTATTGTTATTATTTATAAATATCTTAAATTTCTAAAAACTATATAGTATGTATATACATATATAATATTACTTATATATACACTTATCATTATTTAGAAATACATAAAAACAACAAAATATTTTTAAAAAATACCTTAAAATATTATTATTATTATTTTATAATTTTTGTGTATATATAGCTATATTATAAATATAAAAATCGTATATAGTATTTATATACATGCATAATATTACTTATATATACACTTATTATTATTTAAAAGTACAGAAAAATTGGTAAAAAAATATAAGAAAAATATCAAAAATATAAACAATATTAAAAACACAAAATTATTTTATTTTGTAATTTTTGATATATAGCTATATTTATAAATATAAAACCCTATATAGTATGTATATACAAACACACTATTATTATATATACACTTATTATTATTGATAAATAACTTAAATATATTTAAAACCTTCCAAAATTAAAAAATATTGTTCTTATTTTTTTATATTTATTATATATTTATTATATATATCTTTTATTGTATATATATTGTACATATTAATATATATATATATATGAATATATACTTATTATATCTTTAAAAATCAAAACAAATTAAAATCAGAAAAATCTAAAAAGAAATAAAAATAAAAAATAAAAAACATAAAAATAATAAATAAAAATCATAAAAATTAAACATAATAAAAATCCACAAAAAATTAAAAAAACTAAAAAAATAAAAAAAATAGTTGTTGTTTTCTTAGACTATAACTATACCCTATCCCCATTGTTCTTTGTGGTTCGGCACTATACACTTATACACTATACACATATTTTGTAGAGTTAAAATAAAATAAATTTTTACTCACACAATTGCATTGATTATTCATACATTGTGGGTTGATTGTTTGCTAGATTTGGTTGTTCACTAGCTGAGTGCCACGAGAGGGTCGATACAACAATTGCAGGATCCGGCTAATCGGACATCGGAGGCTCCTCCAAGACCGGACATTAGGCTCCTCTAGATAGCCGGACAACACCTACTCTATCTGGAGGTAAGTACCAGTGTCCAATGAGGGCTTTATGCACATGTACAATAAGTGTTCATTTTATTCTGATTTTTATTCAACATGCGTCAATTCAGTCCCAATTTTAAAACTTCGGTTATCACTGATGTTTATGTGAGCACAAAATACATGCATATCGTTCACTCCCTTTTCCTTTTAGACTTAAGTTACAAATCAAGAGAGGAATCATAAAACGGAATGCAAGCGAGTAACTATAATGTATGCTCAAGTAAGAATGTACTAATAGTGACTCCCAGAATTCTCCATGTATTATGCTAGACTGAATTTAAATTTTTTACATTAAATGCATGCAAGTCGAAAAAAACGCACCTAGACACGATACTATTAGCAAGGAAGAATTAGATTTATATTTGAGCTAATTATACATATTTATATACGTCTTTTAATCTTTCAAGAAAGATTTGGTCAATGAATATGTGTGGCCTAATTACGAGGGACACAAGCAATTTTAAATTTGACTTTGAATGGAATTTGAATTGTTAAGTACCTATCCTAAATATCTCCACTCAAGTCGAATACCACTCTCGACACAACAACAACAACAACAAAGAAGAAGAAAAATAGTGTTCGAATCTCTAACACACATGCAAGCTCTCAAATAAGAGCCACTGTAAATGATGTAATTACAGAAATTATTACAAATTAATAATTACAAAAATGAAATGAAATGACTTTCTCAAAAATAAATTTAATGTCCTTTGCTCTTTAGCAGTCAGCTCGCTCCACATCCGTCGACCTTCGATAAATTCAAAGTCCACCGAGCCCTCACACAAAAAAGATAGAATTTATGTAAGAGAGATGTAAAAATATATATAGAAAAGTAAGAAGAAAATACAATGAATAAATAATGAAAAAGAGAAAGAAGAAAAAATGGATTAAATACAAAGTGGCTCAGGGGTCAGACTACCCTTGTGAATGGAAAATCTAAATCTAAGTTTTCTAACCGAATCTAAATCGTTTTCCTCCCCGGCAACGATTCCATTTGATAATTTCGAAAATACCCTAATGAATTTGTCGTTTTTATATTTTAGTCAGGTACTTAGGAATTACTTAGAAATAAATAAAAAAATCAACCACACGAATAATTTAATCAACTAAGCAAAGTGTGACTATGTGTTTATTTAACTTGGGCAAGACCCAAGGACGATTCAAGGAGGAAAGGAACAACTTATGGCTCAAATTATCAAACTTCATGCATGATTTTCAAAGCAGTATTTTTTTATCATTTTTATGCATTATGATGTAAATGCAAAATGGATACTTTTTATGGGCTTTTCTACAATTTTATGGACTTTTCTATAATATTTTTTATGCAAATGAGATGCAAAAATTATGAAAATTTGAATAGCAAGTTATTATGATGAAATTGACCTACTATGAATTTTTGAGATTTTTCTGATGAAAAATGATTTTTGTGGAAATAAAACAATGCAGATTGTGGGATTTTCAACAATTTAATTTTAATAAATAGCATACTTGATTGATTTTCAAAACTAAAATTAATCTAAATGTATCTAATTAATATTTATCCAGTAAAAAATCTAATGATAAAATCGTCAAGTTTATAGAGCACCAAAAATTAAATACATCGCCATAGAATTTATTCTAAGAAAATGAAACATGCAAATGCAATGATTTTTGGGCACGATATAGAACATTCCTATAAAATGTGATTTTTTTTGGAATTTTTGGAGCAATGGTTGAATTACTGCGAATTAAAGAGCTTACAATGGTTAAAATATGCCAATAATCATCAAAATAATAATAATAAATCAAGCACATCTCAAAAATACACTCATTTCATCAAATGCTAGAGAATTAATTTCTCCGCATCATACAATTTTTGAAATAAAAAATAATTTCAAGCGATGGTTCAAATAAACATGCAAAGTCATGGGTATAAAATGCAAATACATGTAAAAAATAAAGGAAATATGTTAACACGGGTTGTAATGAGTATACCTAAAACTATGGGGGCCTTAATGCAAATTCTTCAACACCCCATGTATGTTGCATGTGCGGAATGGAGGAAGACTTTTGTGTGATTCCCTGGGTGTTGGATATGCGAGCCAACAACAAGCCATTATGCAATAAATATTCGTGCAAATCATTCACTGATCTAAAATGAAGAATAACATATTTGCATTGAAGGTCCCTTAGTAAAATTAGGGTTATTTACCATGGTCATCTTAATGATCATACAGTTGTTGATTCAAATGTTGAATCATTGAGGTTGGTGTTATTTAAAGAGTTAGATTGAGGACTCATCAAGTACTGTCAAGTGATTATTAAGAGAGGATCTCCAACCTAAGAAAAAGATGGCAAATTTTCTCTGAAGGTTGATATCTAATCGACCTCTTGATGCATGTCCTCTACATAGGAATAGAGATTCGGAGGTGGTAGATAAGTTAAGTCAAAGACTTGACTTGACGAGATCGAGATAACCAAGACCTATGTCGTATACTGTCATTAATTAGGCATGTATCCTCTGACCAGAGATGGATGTGTTACTATATGTTTGAGTATGTACAATTGACATACCGATAGGTTGATGATCTAATTAAGGTATATACACTGGCGAGCCGTCGTGCATACAAGGGCATATGAGTAATACGATCCCTCAAAGAGATCATACATGTTCATTACTGAACCCAAAGACATGAGCTCATTCATGAGATATTAAGATCAAATTCTGTGCACATTTGTCTCGCTTTGGAAGCTTGACTGAATTTGCAGGTTTGATATATACTTTTGGAAAGTATATGATCAATACCTAGGTATGATATATGCTTTTGGAAAGTATATGATTGATACCAACTCCCAATGATCAAATGAGAAACTTAATGATAAAACCCTGAAGAAGACAATATAAATAATATCTAAAACTTTGGGTTTTATTCTAGGTCTTCCAGTATACAGGATGTAGGGCTGTTAGGAATACTCGAGGGAGATGTGATCATAAACGAGTGTATAACCATGATGCTTCCATTCTGAGGGAGTGATGAAATAGGTTTGGATTTTAGTGAATCCTCTCAGTAGAGAAGTAATCTAATCTTAGTCTAAATGTTGGACATTGATCTGAATATGATTCAGATGCAATGAGAAGATTAGATCTACGTCTTTGATCAATCAAACATCTTTGAGAGGTCCCCTTGATCCGGATTTGAGATACGATCTCAATATCCAAGTCAATATACATGGAATGTACAATCGTCTTGTCCTTATCTCCAAGTATCCATGGAGAAAGTGCATTATTCTTGAAAGAGTTCAAGAATAATTCCATTGATGAAATGTATATCTGAGCATTGAGTAAATAATTAAATGAGATTTAATTATCATGAATAATGTGAATTTGATTCATATTATTTAGATGCATGAGAATGATGATCTAATATGATTAAATGTGATTCAATTATCATGGATATGAATAATGTGTATATTAATCATATATACTATAAATGTGATATATAATATATAAGAGAGAGCTATTTGTAAATAGCATTTACAATTTAAATGTTGATGTGAATTGGATTCACATTGGACAATTAATTGAAAATGTAATATACATTTTTTTGGATGTGTGAATATGATTCACAAATTTCCAATGGCATCATTGAAATCTCACAAAATATTTTGGAATTATTTTTGTGAAAAAACATGCAATCAATTTTGTTGTACATAATAAAGGATTTTATGATATATTAGATCTCATATAAAAGGAAGAAGGAGTGCACCTTCCATCTAAGGAGGGTGGACAACCACCTTGATTTAGGACTCAAGGTGCCCCCTCCCTCCCTAATTGGAAGGAGCATTGCCTCCTTCCTAATCCTTCATGGAATATTGATTTGATTGTATTAATTTATATTGATGATTTATTCAAGATATATGTAATTTAGTTTAATTAATTATTATTGTGATTTTACAACAAAATAATGGCCATTAAAAGAAACACAAATCAGTATATACCATTGGATTTGTGTTGTCCATGTATTGATCCATAAATTCCCAAACTATTATAAAAGAAGAGGCAACCTTAGCTCTTATTTTAGATCATAGAATTCACAAGATCTCTCTGTCATCATTATACATGCCCCCTCTCCAAGTGGCCATCCACTTTGTGACCTGGAGAGGATCGTTGTTATCGCTATGCCATTGTGTTGTCACTTCGACCACTCGTGGATCTTCATCTTCATCGATGCTTATAGTATGCAAAGAAGACCTCGGATTTCATGCGATGAAATCAGGAGATATGTTATTTGGATTAACATCTTGGATTGTGAGAAGGACACATCTCATCAACATGCTTGCAAGCATCTCCCCCGTCGGGTCAGACTTGAGAGAAGTGATTTCTTCATTTAGAGGCTTCGATCGCAACCAAGCTTCAAGAGATATTCCTATATCTTCTATGTGGTTTAGATAAAACAATTCGAGAAGTGTTATCATATCATGTGGTTTCATCATTTGAAAATTTTTTAAATCCTTCTGCCCCGAGAAACTAGTATGACTAGCCGCTCCCGACCGCATATGATGCGATCTTCACTCTTTCATGATGTTCTTAAGGTTTTTTCCCATAACCTTCACTGTAAATGCAGGGTCCTTCATGAAATTCTGCCCCATGTACGAATCACGTGACGGGGGAGCTAGGAGACAGGCGGAGGCGAGGGCGTGTGGGCCAAGGGTGTAGTAGTGGTGGTTGTCAGTACGGGGAGTCGAAGGTTGAGGCGACCGGTGAAGAGTCGTGCGGATCTCAGGGTCCACGATAGTGAGGATGGTTAAGGCAGACCTCAGACGACGCACACCCGAGGGTCGAGGCAGCATAGTTGTGTGGTGGTGTTTAAGTTGAGGTGACGGCGGCCAGTTGGGTTACTGGAGGTGACGGGTGAGGTGGCCATTAAAGGCGATCACTATGGAGCGGTGAGCATGAGGTGTGAGGTTGTGATGGTTGGAAGGAAAACTCGAAGGCGCGAAGGCGGAGGAGATGGAGGTACATGGGTACGATGAGATCGGTAAAAGGCGATGGGTTGTGGAGAGAGAAGGTTGAGGGTGAAGCACGAGAAAGGGTGATGACACGTAAGTTGAGACGAAAAGGAGGAAGGCGATGTGCGATAGAACAATTGATGGCAAGGTAGTGCAGGAAAGGGCGAAGGTGGCAAAGGGACAGAGGAAGGCAGAGAGAAAAGGGAGAGAAAGAGGTGAAAGAAGAGGAGGAAGAAATTACATGGAAAGTCGTTAGGGTAGATGGAGCTTGTCGGGGCTCGTCTTTGCCTCGATTTGATTGGCAATGGGTCGGAGAATTTCGAGCAGCATACATATCTGCTGCAAGTGCAGAGGTCCCTTCATGGATCTCACCGAAGGTGAAGAAGAAGATGTGGTATTAGGTCGTTCTCACCAACCCAAGTCGTCAACCCTTCCTCTCTCGTTTGAAGCTGGAAGCTCGAAGATTGGCAGATGAAGGGAGAAGAGGGGCGGCATGGTGTTTAAGAGGGAGGCTCGGCGATCGTAAAGGCTACGGGAGGCGAGGAGGCACAATTGTCGCTAGTAGAGGAAGGGAAACGACAGGTGATTGCGAGAGGATGGGGGAGGAGCCTTGGCCATCCGATCAGCCAAGATCGAACGTTCGAGGAAACGACACATGGCAGAGTATTAAAAAATAAAATAAATTAAAATAAATTAATAATTAATAAAATAAAGGGGGCAAAATAAGGCGAGACGTGGTGGCTCCAGGAGCCGCCACATGTCGCACCCAGATAAATCCTGAAATAAAATAAAAGAAAAATCAATAAAAAATAGAAAATGAGGTCAAATAAAAAAGTGTATTCATGAAAGTTGATCGTCTCAATGAGATCTACAACTTTCATTGAACCAAAATGAAAAGAGATCATATGTACAAAATGTATTTTTGGTGGTACTCTATAGATATCAAATACATGTATTTTTTTCATTTTAATTTTTTTTGTAATTTATAAATAAGGTAAAAATCAAGAAAAATCAAATAAAATATAAAATAAATATATACATATTAATCTAATTTTTGCAGTTTTAATAATTAAGAAATATAGAGAAATAAAATAAGAGGGACATATATACAAACTATATATATCGACTTAGAGTGATTTATTGTCTTTGATTTTTACTTCAATTTTATCCTTTTTTGCATATTTTATTAAAGAATAAATCAAACAAAAATAAGTTAAAAATAAATAAATCAAGAAGATTTATTTTGTACATAAAATAATAGGGTTAAAATCAGGCAATATGTACAATATACAATGAGGTCCCAAACCCAAGTTTTACATATGAACTCCGATTGTTTTGAATTTGATCTTGTTTTGTAGATAATTTAACCTTATTAATTTAAAAGTGAGTAGGGGTTCATAGGAGATTGTATGAGAGAGATATTGCCATTTACAGCTTTTGGTCTCAAAATTAGGGTTTGGATTTTATTAGGCAAATATACACGTTATTATTTTTTATTTTTCCTTTGTTATTGTTAGTAATATATAAACAACTAAGATGATTTTATTTAATTTAGAATTATTGAAAAATAAAAATTGGAAAAGTTATGGGATTATACAAATGATAATGTACATGGATTTTAGATTCTTATTACATGCAATTATGCCTGCTAAAACGTGAATATTATTTACATATGCATGAATGCTAAAAATGCAATTTAAATGAATAAATGCAAGTAATGACTTAAGAACAGAGCTATATTTTCATCTTTTAGAGTGATGAATCACAGGTTCATCATCCCACGTTGATAAGATGAGTTATCTCGAAAAGAATACTCATGTTATAATGTGTAATATGGAGAAGATATTTTAACCAACATTTTTTGATTCGATAAAGCATCTTATATTTTATCTACTATACGAGGTCATAGTTGTTGGTCTAGAGATGAATGTATCCATTTAATGGGTAATGACTTAATTTATATGTGATCTTTTCAATTATTACATTTAATTTATAGAATACTCAAGGTCAAATTTGTAAGGTTTATGTTCTTTCTGAAATGCAAAGTACGACATAAAAGTCGAGTGGATGGTTCCATAAGTTCGCAATATATATTAAGAAGTAGCAACCTTTTGTGATAGGTTTTTTCCTAATGAAATGGAGACGATCCACAATAGATCGAGTCGAAACAAAATCAGTCTCTCGGACGAAGACTATCTTGTAAGTGTCTTTTGTCCATCAGCTCAACCAATATGAAAATGAAGAAAATGTTTGATGTAAAAGAAAGAGAAAGAAGCCGTTAAATTATATATTTTAAACAATAACAAAGAAATAACAAAATATGTCGAGTACGTTAATATCTATTTTGTATTATATGTTTAATTCTCATAACTTATTCATAGTATTCATTTCATATGAACTAGATAGATCACAAAGAAATTTGCTGATAAGAATCAACCTTGGAATGAAGTGCAGATTGTTAATACTTACCGGCTTAAATTTTTGAAACGGTTTGAGAATCAAATGAAAATTTTAAGTCATAACGAAAAAGGTTGAGGATGCTTAAATTTTTTAGAAGGTTTGATATATTAGGCCCAATCAAACAATGGTTGTTGTATTAATGATTATCATTTTCATACAATAAATTTAAGTAGAGATTTAAGTACTCAAAACTACGGGGTAATGATTCATGGATCTTGTTACGGAGAGGATAATATCGACTACTATGAAATTCTAAAGAAGTTTTTGAAGTAGAGTACAATATTCTAGCACATAACAAGATTTTTTATCTCTAGGCGATTAGTATGACCTGAAAGAGGGTGTAGTTACCGATGAAAGAGCCAACATGATTGATGTGGTGGCTCCAGGAGCTACCATGTGTCGCTCCTAGATAAATTTGAAAATAAAACAAAAGAAAAATCAATAAAAAATAGAAAATGAGGTCAAATAAAAAAGTGATTTTCATGAAAGTTGATCTCTTGACAAGATCTATAACTTTCATGAAGGAACCAAAATCAAAAGAGATTATCTACATAAAATGATTTTTCTATGGTACTCTAAAGATATAAAATACATGTATTTTTGCATTTTAAATTTTTTGTAATTTTAAAATAATATAAAAATCAAGGTAAATAAGATAAAATATAAAATAAATATATGCATATTAATCTATTTTTTTTGAATTTTAATAATTAAGAAAAAATAAAGAAATAAAATAAGAGGGACATATATACAAACTATATATATTGACTTAGAGTGATTTATTTTCTTTGATTTTTACTCAATTTTGATCTGTTTTTTTGCATATTTTACTAAAGCATAAATCAAAGAAAATAAGTTAAAAAATAAATAAATCAAAAAGAGTTATCTTTGTACATAAAATAATAGGGTTCAAATCAGGCAATATGTACAATATACAATGAGGTCCCAAAACCCAAGTTTTACATATGAACTCCGATTCTTTTGCAGTTGGTCTTATTTTTACAGATAATTGAATATTATTAAGGGGCTGGGGAAGCTGCACCCGGGGTGTAGCTAACTAGCTGCACCCTGCCATTTTTTTCATTGATTTTGTTTTCTTTTTAAATGAAATCAAAGGGGATTTAAATCAACATATATCACCATGATATCATGCCAATTTCAACTAAATTCGACACTTCTATCATCTCCATCAAGATTATCACATTTTAACGGTCTCAAAATTATTAAAATTTACCATATCTAGATGGGCATGTTAGGAATGTTTGTTTTGCATGAAATTTGAAACATATATTCCACATAATAAACTAAGTAAATCTCCATAGGTTTCCTTCAAAAAAACCAAAACTTAATGATAAAAATGCCCCGATGTAGCTAGTTGGTTGCATCATCCGGTGTAGCTTCCCTTTTCCCTATTATTAATTCAAAAGTGAGCAGTGGTTCATAGGAGATCGTATGAGGGTGATATTGTCATTTACAGCTTTTGGTCTCAAGATTAGGGTTTGGATTTTATTGGTCAAATATACATGTTATTATTTTTATATATTTATCCTTTTTAATGTTATCAATATATAAAAAACAAAGTTGATTTTATTTAATTTAGAATTAGTGAACAATAAATAAAAATTTAAAAAGTTATGGGATTATACAAATGATAATGCACATGGATTTTGGATTCTTATTAAATGTAATTGTGCATGTTAAAACATGAATATTAACTACGTATGCATGAATGCTAAAACTGCAATTTAAATGAATAGCTGCAAGTAATGACTTAGGAACATAGCTATATTTTCATCTTTTTGAGTGATGAATCACAAATTCATCATCCCACATTGATAAGATGAGTTATCTCGAAAAAAGTATTCATGTTATAATGTGTAGTATGGAGAAGATATTTCAACCAGCATTTTTTATTCGATAAAGCATCTTACGATTTATCTACCATACGAGGTTAAAGTTGGTAGGCTAGTCAAGTATATATGAATGTATCCATTTGAAAGGTAACGACTTAATTTATATGTGTTCTTTTCAATTATTACGTTTAATTTATAGAATACTCAAGGTCAAATTTGTCAGGTTTATGTTCTTTCTGAAACGCAAAGTACGAAATAAAAGTCGAGTGGAGGGTTCCATAAGTTTGCAATATATATTAAGAAGTAGCAACCTTTTGTTCTAGGTTTTTTCCTACTGAAGTGGAGATAATCCACAAGAGATCGAGTCGAAACGAAATCACTCTCGGACGAAGATTATCTTATAAGTGTCTTTAGTTCATTAACTCAACCAATATGAAAATGAAGAAAATTTTTGATGTAAAAGAAAGAGAAAGAAGTTGTTGAATTATATGTTTTAAACAATTACGAAGAAATAACACAATATGTTGAATACGTTAATATCTATCTTTTTTTATGTTTAATTTTCATAACTTATTAATAGTCTTCATTTAATATGAAATAGAGAATTCATAATGAAATTTGGTGATGAGAATCAATCTTGGAATGAAGAGCAAATTGTAACTTTCCGAAATGGTTTAAGAATAAGATGAAAGTTCTAAGTAATAAGGAAAAAGGTTGAGGATGCTAAAATTTTTTTAGAAGGTCCGATATATTAGGTTCAATCAAACAATGGTTGTTGTACTAATGATTGTAATTTTCATACAATAAATTTAAGTAGAGATTTAAGTACTCAGAATTATGGGGTAATGGTTCATGGATCTTGTTACGGAGAGGATAATATCGACTACTATGAAATTCTAAAAGAAGTTTTGGAAGTAGAGTACAATGTTCCGGGACTTAACAAGATTTTCTTATTTCTATGCTATTAATATGACCCGAAAGAGGGTGTAGTTATCGATGAAAGAGCCAACATGGTTGATGTGATCGCATATAAATATATACACGAATATGAATCATTTGTCCTTGCTACACAAGTGGATCAAGCATGTTATCTTCCTCAATTATCACAAAAAAAGGAAAATATTGAATAGTTAACAATTATATGGATAAAATTTCGAAGTTATATAAGTAAGGAGGAGAGTAGTGTGGATGGAAAGGCAGATGAATTTTCATACTTGGTTAGGATCATCATAATATATCAGAATGTATTTCCATTATTGATAGTATTACATTAGCGAATAAATGTGTAATAAATACTTATTTTAGTGAAGATGTGGATGATATAAACGATGATTCTTCTAAGAAAATAATAATGGGAAAAAGAATGATATTTCACATTACTCTAGCAGTTAAGATTAAGTTATAAACTTCGGTAATTAATATATATATATAGGATATAATGGGACTGCCCCCTGGGGGCAGCCAACATGGCTGCCCCGCCCCCTATTTCGGCGTGTAAAACAGAGACTCCTACGGCCTCCATCGAGATGGTGTCGATTTAAAAAATCCTGTTACCGTTAAAAAATGATCGTCTAAATGGAGGTCGTAGGAGTCTCTGTTTCTGACGAAATTCGAATGGCTTATAGGAGGGATATATGAATGAATATACATGATTTTATTTTTCAAAAAAATTTACCGTAAATGGCGCGGGGGCAGCCATGTTGGCTACCCCAAGGGGGCAGCCCCATTAACCTCACACATATATATATATACACCTTCTAATGTTAAATTTAAATCAATTTTTCTGACTTTTACTTAATTCTGTCCATGTTTATTTTTAGATACGTGTGGTTTTGGATGTGGGGTTCGTTTGGATCTCGCCGATCCAGTCGATCGTCCACTTCAAAGTCCCCTCGTGTTCAACCCCACCAACTTTTTCAAGACCTCTTTCAGATGAGATGCGCCAGCTTATGGTGCATTACCAGTTTTTTGATGTTCATCCACCTCCATTGTACGGATGTGTTTTCGATGAACATCTTCTTCACAGGTTTCCATGCCCTTCCCTATACGGATTCCAACACGTCCTTCTACGGATTCGGCTTCTTTATCTTCTACAACTCAGAGCATCGATGTGTATGTGATGTTTTCGACTGGAGGTCACTATTCCAATTCACTACGCTTCTACATACTTCACCTGACATAAGGTAAATATCACTCATAAATTATATTATTTAAAATTTTCATCCATATAGATATACGATACAATTCTCATTTCATGTAGGGATTTTTTTAAATAGCAACAAGGTCGCTAAAGAAATAACAAATATTATCAAGGCACATACGACATGCATAGAGTTCCAGTGGTGTTGTATTCCCACTGTTAAGCAGGAGAGATTGTTTGACTTATTTTTAGTAAAAAATTTAAACTCAAAAATTTATAAATTCTTCTATATTAATTACCTGACGTATTTTGTACTTTTTAGGGTAGGTATCGTTTTGGAGAGAGAGAGAGAGAGAGACAGAGAGATGTTGGTTACACCAACAAGAAGCAGACACTTAATGACCTTCCTCCATATTATGTAGAGGGACACAAACACTCGTACTCTGATTTTGGACAACTATCATATTCACACCCTCAGTCGCCATAGCAGCCACCACCATATATGGAGTCTCAGATGACAATGATGGTGGAACAAGTGACCATGTTGTGGGAAGATTTCACCGCATATATGTAAGTATAATTTATATGTAATTTAAGTATATTCCAAGTAGTCATGTTTACTCTCTATTATCTTATATATAATATCATAATAGGTCACAAAGGTCATCAATGCATAAAGAGGAGAATCAAGAAGAAGAGGGAGAGGAGGACGAGACTGATCCCAAAGAAGAAGCTCAAATGTATGCAAGGTTCAAAAAATAGAAGGAAAAATGAAATTTAAGCAGAGTTTGATCTCAATGATTTTTTGAGGAAAGAAGAAATGAATATTACATTTTTTCTTAATACTAGAATAGAGAATGTTTTTAGTAAAAAAAAGGAGAAACATGTGTAGGTGTTCACCCCATTAAATTAAAAATAATAATTATAATAACCAAGACTCAAGGGGAGTCCGAGCAGGGTGGACTACATTTTAAACATAGAACCTCTATGAGTGGAAATCACTCCATTTCTGGCAAGCCATATAGCCTATAAGGCTGCAATTAGTACAATTCTCTTCACAACTGGAGAGAATAGAGAGTTGAGGAGGGATTCCCAGAAAGATGATATTTTGTTATGATCAATCCAAGCAACATCCATCACCAGCCAAAGCTCTTCCACCTTTTCACAACAAAGAAATAGGTGTTCAATTGACTCCACCATCGACCTGCAGAGGGAACAATAGATATACTCCGAGTGGAGGATGCGAACCCGTCTCTCCCATGTGACAAGTCTCCCATGCCTTAGGAGCCACAAGAAAACTTTAGTCCGTATCGGGATCTTCAACTCTCAGATGATCCTACAATCTCTAATCATATTCACGTGAAGTGGGTTCGTTCCCTTGAGCAAAAGATTGTAGGTCTTCTTGATGGTGAATTCACCATATGACCAAATCCAGCGGCATCTACCAATAGTTGGTCTCTCAGTCCCAGCTAGAGATTCCATCAAATACAGAACATCTTGCCTACGTCATTCAAATGAGCCCCCTGTAAAGGCAGGAGTCCACACACCATTATACCAAGAATCAGCAATGCAGGCGAATAGATGCGGGAAGCGGGATTCCAGAGTCCCGCCTCGCATCCAATCATCCATCTAGAAGAAGAAATCGCACCCATCCCCTAAGCACGGGTTGAAAAGATGGGTAAGATCTATTAGAATTGCACAAATACCCTTCCACAACACCAACTCAAACTGCACGTGATGGAATTCACTAACAGAGTGCGCATTGACCCCATAGATTCCGCGAATGAGCCTACATCCTCTTTGTCGCCCTCGAATTGTTGCAACCCACTTCAGTAAAAGTGCACGATTTATCAACTCCAATCTCGGCACACCAAGTCCCTCATCCTCCTTGGGTAATGTAACCATCTCCCAGTCAACAAGGTGCATAATATGGCCATCCGCACCAGTCTTGCCCCAAAAAAACCCATCATAAATTCTACAACCAATTGCGAACACCTGTTGGCAGAAGTCTGGTTGATATAAAGAAGATTGGGACTGCCGCTAAGACCACCTTCACCAGAACCAAACAGCCATCATGAGAAAGAAGAGATCTCTCCCATCCCGCCAGCTTCTTTTTAGTTTCTCCACAACTGGGAGCAATTCCGACAGATGAAAACGACCACGACCCATCGGTAGCTCTAGGTATCTAATCGATCCGGAACTGTAGGAACACCTCAATCTAGAGTGCATGCCTCCACCTCCTTGTCCAAAAGTCCAAAGGGGATCATGCTTGACTTTTCTCTATTGAGCTTAAAACCAGAGAGCTCTCCAGAGATCTCCACAACCAGTGACATTCCCTTCATCTATGCTGCCCCGCTCTCGATAAAAAGGATATTATCATCTACATACTAGAGGACTGGAAGGGTGATGTCCCCCAGACAATAACCTACCATGAGGCGCTCCTCCACCATGAGATTCACCATAGGAGTCCAAACATCCACCGCCAGCATGAAGAGGAGTGGTGCTAGGGGGCAACCTTGACGAACCCCCCATTGTGGCTGAAAGGTGGCTAAAAGAAATTTTATATGGTGTTTTTACATTTATCAAGTCCTACAGCTTTCATATGTTTCATATCCTTTGAAGCCTCCTCTACTTCCTTCATTTGAATTTGTCTATTGCTTGCACGATTCAGGTAACTCTCACGACTAGCTAGGTCTCCATAATGATCTTTTTATTCCCTTTTCGATGAAAAGCTTATGGAAATGCAGCTTCCATCTAGTCTTTATATCCTTTTGAGTAACACGAATATATCCTTCATTAACCTTAATGCATCTCACTTGAGAAAGATCATTGATCTTTCTTTCTTTTGCTTTGACCAATTTGAATATATCCTTATGGCCCTTCTTAGTCAAGATTTTTCTAGAAAATTTCATAAACTTTTGACTTGGCTTCACTTATAGCCTTCTTTGCTTTCTTCTTTCCTATTTTATAGCTTGTGATAGTTTTCTCTGTTCTATCCCTATATATAGCTTTAAAGCAAGCTCTTAATTTTAAGCCACTATTGTGCCCCTTCACTCCACGATCAAGTCTCCTTTTGGCTCGGAACTCATCTCTTGAACTCACATAACATCTCTTTGGGTACCCTTAGGATATAAGATGGTACCACCTCCCATATCTTATTTGCATTTCCATTACAATCTCAATATAAGTCTTCTAAAACCTTCTCCTTGAAGCATGATTACTTCATTAGAAGATTCCACCATCTAATTCTAACGATCATATGAATCGTCCTTTTCTTTAGCAACCCTTTTATTTGCACATCCATGACTAGCAAGCGATGCTGAGATGTCAAGCTCTCTTCTGAAATTACTTCGTAGTCTTTGCAACACTACTGGTCTCTGCTCCTCATCGCAAAGTAATATATCTGTGTTTTAATCGGATCACTCTTATAAGTTATTAAATGCTCCTCCCTCTTCTTGAAAAGAGTGTTTTCTATGAAAAAGTCATAATTAAGATGTTGCAAAATCCAGAACGCCTTTTCCTTCTTCATTTCTAACCCCGAAGCCATGACCTCAATGAGCATTAGCATACCCTGAAGCATATTTTTTCACATGTCCATTGAGATCTCTACACATGCAAAGCATCTCTCTTTGTGAGATTCATTGCATAATCTTATCCAAATCCACTCAAAAAACTTGTTTAATACTTTCCTCTAAATCAATTTGTGTTATATAAACTGAATAATATTAGAATTTCTTCTTCAAGCAACAATTTTAGCAAAATGATCTGATCCTTAAATCTTTGCACCTCAATTACACCATTCTTCAAATCCTTATGAAAATTACTCCAACACAATTCTACCCTTCTCTTTACTTGAATACCATAATTTAATGTATGTCTTCTCGATCTCCCTTGCATTCTCTCTACCCGCTTTGTCTCTTATAGAGACATGATGTCTGAATCTTCCTTCTTTCCATCGTATCTACTATCTCTATTGATTTGTCAGCCAAAGTGTCACTATTCCAACTAGCTATCCCAATTTCTTTTGAGGCCTCTTTTGTACTAATTTCTTTACTTGTATGTGTCCATCATGCGAGAACTCTTGCAAAGTTTGGATTGCATCCATCTGATGATACAATGGAAATAGCTTATTTACTCACATGTGTTCCTCGTGCGAGAACCTGTGTAAATTTCGAACTACATCCGAGTAACGATGTAGCGGCCCTTGCCAACTTCTTATTGCATTCAAGCTATGAAATGTGTGCTAGTAGGGAATGCCCCAACAATATATAAGTTATTGTTTAAATCCATATTTAAAAGATCCATCTGTCTTGAGGCAAATTTGTAAATAGTATTCTCAATTGAAAATATTATTTAGGAAATTATCTCCGACTGTTCTATGCTGGTTATCGACTACCTAACACAATCCTCATCATTTACTTGGACTTAAAACCAACCATGACTGAGTTACCTTTCAACATAACTTGCTATTAAAAAAATAAAATACATCGTTAACATTGCATAAACCATATTTCTATCTTAAAAAAGTGTAAAAAACATTCATACCTGCTACGTACATCAGCTATCAACACCTTCCATCGGCTATATGAAACCTTCGTCACATGCTATTCACGTAGACGCGTCATCGACATATACATTATAAAGGGTAAAAACAACTAAACATAGATGTTAGAAAAATTGAATCAAGTTTTCTGCTTTAGACATAAAATCAATCTACTCCTAACAAACGATATTCTCAAATCAAAATTCAAATCCGCCTTCTTATGAAAAGATATGCACGTCCATGCCAACATGAATGCGCCATTGGATCCATGTTAGATTTAAGTGGATTCTTTATAGTATTTTTATTGTATATATTATATCTCACCTATAATGACGGTCGTATTCCTCTAAGAGCCGGTAAAAGACGGCCAGGACAAGTGTTAGCACCGGTAGATCACGTATTCCTCTAAGAACACTATTGAAACTTTCTGAGAGGTTCGTCGTCGTCAGACCCCACCGTCGACCCTCATCGTAGACGCACACCCAATATCGACGATCTCCACCTTCTTGCCTCATTATCCAATCGTACGCATCCGAGTCGGCGGTACGGATTTGATGCAGAATTCTCTCGTGCTCGTACTTGCTTGTAACGGCACCTGCGCTGTAGAATTTTTTTGTATCCATTTGTTCGTGTGTCCGGCTCGATGCATGTTGGCTTGCATGTGGCGAAGGCAAAAACGATGGCAGTGGCCTCTCGCAATCGGAAAATGATGCGGTAGTAAATTCTTTAGGCCAGGAAATCTGTCACTAATGAAGCATATATCATCACGGTCAATGATACCAGACGGTTTATGGAGAAAGAATCCCCACGAGTCTGGATTTTCACCCTCAACAACCGCAAAAGTGATTGGGAAGAGGTGTCCATTGGCATCAACGAAGGTAGCTGCTAAGATGTGCCCTTTATATTTTTCCCACAGATGCGCGGCATCAATGCTCAGTACTGGCCGACAATGTGCAAAACCTTGTATCGACGGAGTGAAAGCCCAGAACAAACGAAAGAAAGCATTTCTGCCTTCTACCGGAGCATCGATTTTAGGATGAACAGTCGGTTGATGTTCGAACTCATAAAATGAACCGGGATCGCAATGCTTCATCAACCACATAAATAGTCGAATGTTCGCATATGATCCAACGGTATCTCTGAAAATCTTCTCCATTGCTCGTCGCTTCCCATTCCATGCTTCTTATAAGATATGCGCACCTTGTATCTGTCCTGAACAAGTAACTGGATGACGCTTGGCGTGAGAGTTAAGTTGGACCGTAGAGTGGCAAGAATAAATCTTCCAACAAATTTTGCAGTGCATGCTCGATTGTCAACAAGTAATATTGCATTGCGACATGTGTGTTCCGCACGATAGCTCCGCACAACCCAATTGTCTCGATGATTGTTATATGATGCATGCAACCTCCATCTGCAATCATTGAAGATACAACGTGCGGTATACTGGGAGCTCTTCGATGCGTCCACCTTGAACTGGACGTACTTTGTCATACTCCAAGTGCTTAACTCGTCCACTAAGGATGTCTTCGAGTCAAAGGCACGATTCAACCAATAGTCTTTACCGGATGAACTTCATTTAAAAATGGCATCTCCTCTGCAAATGTGCCTAAGATCCAATCATCTGACCTGAAGAAGTCTGGAAGATCCTCCATCGTGTCTAAATCCATCCCATAGTCTACCGGTGGATCGAAAATAGGTTTTTTATGTATCGAATGAAGAAGAGACTCTTGACCATGATCGGTCAATACTCTCACCCTATGACTACTTCTGCTCCTGGAGTGTTCTTCATCCTCATCCTCTTCCTCTTCCTCGTCGTCTTCCTCTTCCCCCTCGTCTTCCTCTTCCCCCTCGTCCTCGACTTCATCTTGTTCATTGTCTTCAGCCTCATCCTCTTCGTCGACTCCATTGTAAAGAGATATGTTAAGGTTCAAACCTTACATCGATGATGATCCCACGTCCCGTTGGTGTGAAGAGATCTCTACCGCCTCAATTAGTAGTTCCATCATCCCCACTTGTCGACTAACTTGCAACATCAACTTTGCTATTTTATCCGATCCAATAACGATTGGACGAAACGAACTTGCATTTGTGGGCCACTTGCAGGTCACAGTAATCTCGAACAAGTCGGGTGTATATCCCGTAAGACTGTATATGTAAGCTAGTAAATCATTATAGCTACATGATACAGGTACTCCGATCATGTCACTCTGACCGCCTTCGTAACCGACCTCAGATTCTATGTTTGTTACTCGTCCGCCCCAGAACACATAGAGGGCAGCGACATCACCTATTTCCTATACACAACTAAAAGTTAATGCCATTTTTAATTACATTCTCTATTATTTAATGCATAATCTGAAGTTCTAATCTATTACATATATTAAGCGGGGGAGTAATCCCTGCCCCCCATTAGTTCCCCTAATTACATTCCACACATATAACTTTATATATTTTCACAAATTCCCATTATACCCTTACAACCTATTCCAGATTACCAACATACCCATATCTCCCTATTTCATATTCACTCATATCCTGCCATGTATATGCTTATGACGTGTTGCCTTTAGTTTGTCCCATGACGAGTTCGATGAAGTAGGGATGCGTTCAAAGAAAACCGCCGGACATTGATGAATACCCATTCATCACTCTTTATTCTTATATTTTAGCTACAAAAACCTTCGCAAATACATGTAGATATATGTAAATATCAATAATTACCAAAAGCATGCATTGTGTAAAAACCTATAATTAGCATGTTTTTGTGCAAAAATAAAAGAATAAAGATTAAAAAGAAAAAGAGGGAAATATTTAGAATAAATATTGAGCAACCTAATCCAAGGGAGGGCTCAGCATGGGCCTGACCGCATAAAAACCAAAGTAGAAGGAGATAGGGGCTCATGTGTAAATAAATTAAATTATATTTTCCTCACCCAAAAATATGCTTGTACATATTTTGTATATATTTAGAAGCTATTAAAAACAAAATAAAAATCTAAAAATCAAAAATTCAAAAAAATGCCCTTTCACCAGGTATATAGACCATGCTCCTACATGTATTTAACCTTGTAAATAAATTTATTTATTTTCAAAACTTTTTGTGAATATTTTATGTTATATGTTGTAAGTAAATAAAACAAAAAGAATCAAAACAAAAATCAAATAAAAATAACAAAATTAAAATTACAAAAATATATTGTACAAATGCCATGTATATAGTTGTACATAACTATTTATTTCACCTATGTATATAAACAATAAAAACAAAATAAAAATACCCTTTTATCCCTCATTTTATTCTATAAATAAATAAAATATAAAATGGGAATAAAATTGTATAAAAATAATAATTAAAAATCAAGAATCAAAAGCCTCCATATTGTATATATACCTATATAATGTAAATACCTCATTTTTATTTCCAAAAATTAATTAAAAATCACCAAAAAATAGAAAAAAATAAAAGAAAAATATTTCATGTTTTGGGTTTTTGCAAAATCGGCCATTTGCTGGCTTATTTTTGAGCTTCAAATCTTCTCCACGTGGCAGCTTCTGGTTGGTCCACGGAGATGTTGACCTCCGGTCAACTCCCTCCGCGGACCGTCCTCTTCCGCGGATCTCGCGCCCGACCCGATTTCTTCCCTTTTTCCGCGCTCGATCCGCTCGCCATCTCCGCAAACCCCGGGTCCTACTTCTTCTCCTTGCATCCGACATGCTCGCCGGAGCCCTTGCCTCGGGATCCGCGCTTCATGCTGCCCTACCCGACCAGCCCTAGTCGGGTCGGCACCCATATAAATCTCGAGCTCCGCCATCAAATTCCGCCATCTTTGGCTCTCCATCGTCGGATCTACACGTGGCGCACGCTCCGCCCTTGGATCTTAAATAAGGGGTAATTGTCCTTAGGCCCCTCTGTTTTTAGTTTTTATCATTTAGTCCTGTAAATATAGAATGCAGTTGTTTAGTTTTTGGGATATTTGCACATTGGACCTCGCACTTTAGTTTGTTTGCATTTATACCCCTGTGCGTTGTATGCCACGTGCTTCGTCACGTGTTTATCTGGGTTATTTGCATTTAGAGACCCTGTAGTTCTGGTTGTTCTTGAATGAATGAAAGTTTTATTCTATTTGCATTTATACCCCTGTGCGTGATTTATTTCCACATGTGCGTTATATTTTGGGTATTTTGCAGATAAGCCTCTGGACTTTTGGTACTTGTTACCAATAAGTCCTCGGGACTTATTTTTATCACATTTGGGTCCCTGAGTGCCCCAAGCACGCGCGTGGCGCGTGTTTTGCTGGGTATTTTGCACCAGGACCCCCAGAACTTTGGGTATTTGCACTTTGGTCCCTGTGCACAGTGCCCTCTTGTTATTTTTGAATAAAATATCAAATCACCTCCAAATTCGATGAAAATTTGACCCATGGTTCCTGCCATGGTGTAGGATTTTCGAGAATTTTTGAGGACATTTTTGAGTTTATTTGCTATTTTTAAAAATTCAAAAACATCTATTTTTGGCACTGTTCAGTTTTAAAAATCATAAAAAAAATATAAAAACACCCCTAAAAATTCTATAAAAATTAGATACTGTTTATTTTGTGTCCTTTGATTTTCTAGCCAATTTTGGCTATTTTTCATCACTGAAAACCCATAAAAACTTAAAAACCCTCAAAAACTCATAAAAATTCTAATAAATACATTAAAAACCCAAAAATAATAATTTTGGTACTCAAATTTTCCTTGTTTTCTCTATTTTACAGGAAAATTACCTCCAGGCCCTTTTGAGGTCCTTAGATATTTTATCTAGGGACTTTAGGCTTGGCTGGACAGTACCCCTTGGTTTTCTTACTATTTGATTTTTAGAAAATAAAATACACATCAGAAAAATCCCAAAAATTCACCAAAAACATAAAAAAACATAAAAAACACAAAAATATTTTTATCTGAATTTTTGCTTGGTTTCTGATGCATTAAATAATTGTTGAAGTGTGATTGCTTTTAGTCTTTCTCATTTTCTTCACATATTAAAAATCAAAAAAAAAAATTAAAAACAATTAAAAACCACTAAAAATGTTTTCCCTTTTTCTCTGATTCTTCGACTACTTCGTAGGCTTTTTAGCCAATCCGTGCTCCTTGTGTTCGACCCTGGGTGCTATACCAGGTTAAACATTTAGCAGGACCGCTTCTGCATGTTTGATTGATTTTGCGTATTTCGAGTGGTTCATTTTTCTTGATAGACATGGTCTGATTGCTCGGGTCGCAACGGCCCTATTTCTGTACCTTATACCCTAGTGGTCGGGCGTGTCATCAAAATGGTGGAGTGCAGATTTTATTTATCCCATTTCCGACTCCAAGTGGGTCAGCCCCTTGCATGTGGTGCCCAAGAAGACGGGTATCACGACTGTGATCAGTGAGTCGGGGGAGGAGATCGCTACACGAGTACCCACCTCTTGGAGGGTTTGCGTTGACTACAGGAGACTCAACCAAGCCACCAAGAAGGACCATTTCCCCCTGCCTTTTATTGACCAGATCATTGAGAGACTGGCAGGGAAGAGCCATTATTGCTTCCTGGATGGGTACTCGGGCTACAACCAAGTGGCCATCGCTCCTGAGGATCAGGAGAAGACCACCTTTACCTGTCCCTTCGGCACATATGCTTTTCGACGCATGCCATTTGGGCTATACAACGCCCCTGCGACTTTTCAGAGGTGCATGCTGTCGATCTTTTCGGACATGGTAGGGGAGTGTTTGGAGGTCTTCATGGACGATTTCTCGGTCTACGGCGACAGATTCGATTCTTGTCTTGACTGCCTAGACCGGGTACTCCAGCGATGTATCGAGTTTCATTTGGTTTTGTCATGGGAGAAGAGTCACTTCATGGTGACTCAAGGGACGGTGCTTGGCCACATCATCTCCAACAGGGGCATGGAGGTTGATTCGGCCAAGGTTGATGTCATTAGAAAACTCACACCGCCGTCCAATTTGAGGCAGCTACGGTCATTCCTGGGGCACGTTGGATTTTATAGGAGATTTATTCAGGATTTCAGCAAGATTGCCCGACCGTTGACTGACCTCTTGACGAAAGACACCGAGTTCCTTGTCGATGACAAGTGTCTCTCGTCCTTTGCGACTCTCCAGCAGCATGTTATTGAGGCTCCTGTTCTCCAGCCGCCTGATTGGTCTCTCCCATTCGAGATGATGACGGACGCCTCCGATTTTGCCGTGGGGGCAGTGCTGCGACAGAGGAGTGATGGAGTTCCGTTTGCCATACACTACGCTAGCCGCACATTGGATTCCGCCCAGCGGAATTATACGGTCACAGAGAAGGAGATGCTAGCAGTAGTGTTTGCCCTAGATAAGTTCAGATCGTATATCATTGGATCTAGAGTGACTTTGTTTACAGATCACACCGCCATCAGGTACCTCATGGCAAAGAAGGATGCCAAGGCCAGACTGACTAGATGGATCCTTCTACTCTAGGAGTTCGACATTGAGATCAAGGATAAGCCTGGAGTCAAGAATGTGGTGGCGGATCATCTTTCCCGATTAGAGCAGCCTGAGGATTTTGAGCAGATTGATCCTATTCGTGATACCTTCCCAGATGAGGCGATCCTTGCTATCGCCTCACTCCCGTGGTATGCCGATATTGTGAACTTTCTCGTTGCAGGGAAAGTCCCACAAGATTGGCCCAGGCAGAGGCTTGAGACCTTCCTTGCGAGGGCCAAGTCCTACCACTGGGAGGATCCCATCCTTTACCACGAAGGAGGGGATAGCGTCTGGCGTCGGTGTATTCCTCAGGAGGAACACCATAGCGTCCTCACTTACTGCCACAAGTTTGAGGCAGGAGGACATCATTCTGGGAGGAGAACGGCACAGAAAGTGCTCCAATCCGGCTTGTGGTGGCCTACCCTCTTCAAGGACTCTGATGAGTTCGTGAAGAGGTGTACTGACTGTCAGAGGATGGGCACTTGTGGACAGCGTGATATGATGCCGATGCAGCCCATTCACTTCTGTGAGGTTTTTGACGCATGGGGCATCGATTTCATGGGTCCATTCCCTAAGAGTCAGGGATTTGAGTACATTCTGTTGGCCGTTGATTATGTTAGTCGTTGGGTGGAGGCTATCCCCGGCCGAGCCGCTGATGCGAGGACAGTTTGCAGATTTTTGAGGAAGCATATCATCACGCGGTTCGGGGTTCCACGAGTTTTGATTTCTGATGGGGGGTCTCATTTCATCAACGACCAGGTAAAGGCCCTTGCTAGCGAGTTCAGCATAGATCATCGTGTTGCCACACCTTACCATCCACAGACGAATGGTCTAGCTGAGGTATCGAATAGGGAGATCAAGAATATTTTGCAGAAAGTCGTCCGCCCTGACCGAAAGAATTGGTCACGGCTTTTGGACTCGGTCTTGTGGGCATATCGGACGTCTTTCAAGACACCTTTGGGCACATCTCCCTTTCGCCTCGTATACGGCAAGCCGTGCCATTTACCTGTTGAGCTGAGGCACAAGTCACTTTGGGCAGTTACAGATATTTTGATGGATCCAGATGGTATGGGAGACCAGAGGAGGGCAGAGTTAGCTGCCCTGGAGGAGCTTAGAGATGCAGCCTTCTCAAGCAGCCTACATTATAAGAAGAAAGTCAAGGAGTAGCATGATTCCCATATCAGCCACAAGCATTTTGAGATTGGACAGAGAGTATGGTTGTTTGATGCGAGGCTACGATTATTTCCAGGGAAGCTACAGAGCAAATGGAAGGGACCTTTTCTCGTCAGAAAGGTGCACGACAATGGTAGTATTGATATATCCGAGTTGTCTTCTGAGAGCACCTTTCGTGTGAACGGCCAGCGGCTCAAGCCATTTCTAGATCATGAGACGCGGGACGTTATTGTTGCCCCTATTCATTTTGCGTGAGATGTGGTCTCTTGACTCACATCTGTTGCATCTCACGCCTGATTTTCACTGTTCTTCCGCCTGTATAGATCCAGTTGTCCATATCATTCTATTCTTTAGTCCCACATCCCTTCTCTCATCTTATGATTATGCTATACTTAGGGTGTACTTTACCCTAAGTATAGGGGGGATGTCGGACCTGCGAGTATTCTTTTCATTCGTTCTGCTCTTGTTTTGCTGCCTATACTTAGGGATATTTTACCCTAAGTATAGGGGGGGCAGACTCTGTATCTTCTTCACTCGGATTTCCCTTCATGTACAGCTTGCTATACTTAGGATTAGTTAATCCTAAGTATAGGGGGAAACCACCGAGTTCCTCTCATTCTATTCATTTATTCGTTCCTGTACTTAGCCATTTCTTTTCACTTCCCTTTTACTAAGCACGAGTTATGTCTTCTTCATCGCTCTTGATCACTCTGAGGACATCGTTCGAGCTAAGTATAGGGGGGTGTATATATTTCATATATACTTTAGCCATAACTCGTACTTTGTGTGAGTGTGTTAATAAATAAAATGGCTAAAAATCACAAAAATTAAAAAAATTTTCATGTACATAAACTTCTTTTATCTTGCACATACATAGCTAGTGTACAAAGTATTTTTGTAAAAAGGATTTCAAAAATCTTTTGTGTAAAGCTTGTGTAAATATTTTTGTATCAAAATTATGTATATAGTACAAAATTTTTCCAAAATGTTTTGAAAAATCAAAAGTTTGCAAAAATCTTGTGTAAATGTTTGTAAATATCTTTTTGCAAAACTTGCACCTCATGCATCATTCATTCATGATTTCAAAACATTTTTCAAAAATTTTGCATGATTGTAAAATATTTGTAAATAGCATCTTGTGTACATATATGTATATAGTTTTTCCTGGATGAGAGTTGACATTTAAACTAAGCCTGGAATTAAATTGAGAAATGGAGCTTGAATAAGATCTTAATCCACTTAACTTTAAGAGGAACCTTATAGGACTTAGGGTTAAGGCTTTTCAGGTCCATAAGGACTTAATTCTTTGAGTCCACTAGGCTTTGAGCATATGTCATCTTGATGAGCCTAAGTAGAGCACTTAACAACACACGCATGACTCTTAGAGACAATGGCTTGACTTGCACCTGCACTTTACACATGGCTCTCCACGGATGAGGTGGTGAGGAGGCAGTTTCCTTTGGCTTGGGGTAGCATATGAGGGTAGTACTTCTAGGCGGAACCTCTCTTCTTCTTTTAGTGAAGGAAGTGCGTCTCAACTTGGTCTAGTGGTGATGAAGGCTAAAGACAGAAGCCATGGGTTGCAATAAAGCTTCAAAAGAGGGATAGTCTACTGGCTCAAGAGGAAATTTCTTGTATATATGTTGCACCATGTAGATATGCTGTACAGAAGTCATCAAAAAAAATGCAAAAATTCAAAAAGAACTCCAAAAAAGTGGTGGGTCGGATTGAAAATTTAATAACCCCACCGGAGTGTATATAGTCAAATAAAGCAAAGCTTATGGTATCCATGTTACATCTCATGAAGCTTGCAGCGGGAGACTTAGCTACACTGGCTAAGCTTCCAAAACTCTATACTTCTTCCCCCTCTTCTTGAGCCGATTGCACTTGAACTTAGAAGGGAATACCCCGCTTCTCGAGGAAAGAGTTGCTAGACCGAGGCATTAGAGTTACCAGGTTGAGGGAGGGTGTTTCTTTGTTACTTCTGAGGTGGGGAGCCACAGATCACTTACACAGCATGGAAAGATTCATGGTCATTAGAGTTTGTGTATGTAGACTTGTTCTGATCTGGTTTATTGAGGAGTCTTGTCCATAGATTGGTGGAACTTAGAGGCTGTTGGGTTTTAAGCTTAAGTCCAAATAAGGTTCCGACACATTAATAATCCAAAGATCTGATCAAGCTCCATATCTTAATTTAATGAAGGAAAGTTTAATAATTCAACCTTGATCCATGTACATCCTCTTTTTCTTTTTCTTTTTCTTTCTTTTTCACTTCTTTTTCAAATAAGTGTTTGCCAAGGGACTAGCAAAGTTAAGTATAGGGGAGTGATGAATACCCATTCATCACTCTTTATTCTTATATTTTAGCTACAAAAACCTTCGCAAATACATGTAGATATATGTAAATATCAATAATTACCAAAAGCATGCATTGTGTAAAAACCTATAATTAACATGTTTTTGTGCAAAAATAAAAGAATAAAGATTAAAAAGAAAAAGAGGGAAATATTTAGAATAAATATTGAGCAACCTAATCCAAGGGAGGGCTCAGCATGGGCCTGACCGCATAAAAACCAAAGTAGAGGGAGATAGGGGCTCATGTGTAAATAAATTAAATTATATTTTCCTCACCCAAAAATATACTTGTACATATTTTGTATATATTTAGAAGCTATTAAAAACAAAATAAAAATCTAAAAATCAAAAATTCAAAAAAAATGCCCTTTCACCAGGTATATAGACCATGCTCCTACATGTATTTAACCTTGTAAATAAATTTATTTATTTTCAAAACTTTTTGTAAATATTTTATGTTATATGTTGTAAGTAAATAAAACAAAAAGAATCAAAACAAAAATCAAATAAAAATAACAAAATTAAAATTACAAAAATATATTGTACAAATGCCATGTATATAGTTGTACATAACTATTTATTTCACCTATGTATATAAACAATAAAAACAAAATAAAAATACCCTTTTATCCCTCATTTTATTCTATAAATAAATAAAATATAAAATGGGAATAAAATTGTATAAAAATAATAATTAAAAATCAAGAATCAAAAGCCTCCATATTGTATATATACCTATATAATGTAAATACCTCATTTTTATTTCCAAAAATTAATTAAAAATCACCAAAAAATAGAAAAAAATAAAAGAAAAATATTTCATGTTCTGGGTTTTTGCAAAATCGGCCATTTGCTGCCTTATTTTTGAGCTTCAAATCTTCTCCATGTGGTAGCTTCTGGTTGGTCCGCGGAGATGTTGACCTCCGGTCAACTCCCTCCGCGGACCGTCCTCTTCCGCGGATCTCGCGCCCGACCCGATTTCTTCCCTTTTTCCGCGCTCGATCCGCTCGCCATCTCCGCAAACCCCGGGTCCTACTTCTTCTCCTTGCATCCGACATGCTCGCTGGAGCCCTTACCTCGGGATCCGCGCTTCATGCTGCCCTACCCGACCAGCCCTAGTCGGGTCGGCACCCATATAAATCTCGAGCTCCGCCACCAAATTCCGCCATCTTTGGCTCTCCACCCTTCATCCCGTGACCTCCACCGCAGTCCCGGAGGTGACAGCTCTCGATTGCCCGTGTCGCAGCGAGGAGAGGGGCCGGTTTCCATTGATCCGGCGACTGCGCGCCGCCGTGCTCCGCCCAGAGCAGGAGATCGAGCCTCAGGACCAGACGACCTTCGAGGCCACGACCGGGAGCTACCTCAGCTCCAGCCTAGTCTACCACACCGCCCAGGTAACCTTCTAGCTTTCCCATTTCGCTTAATTTCAAGTTTCCCCCAAATCGCTTCGTCCCCGTTCTTAGTTGATTCCGACCACCCCGCATACCCATTCGATCATCGGAATCCATATCCATCTTCGCCTTCCCTCCGCGCATCTTCTTCGCCCCTCCATTCAACCCAGCTCGCACAGGAGCTGGGATTCGAATCCCCTCGCCATCACTTCGCCGGGGTTCACCCGCACCGACGCACAGACCACCTCCACGACGCCTAACCGGGTCGAGGCACTTTGCCCTCGACCCGCGAAGCTCCTGAGTTTTTTTTGCAGGACCAGAGGAGGCTATCTGAGGTCTCCCGACATTCAGACAGGAGCTTCTCCTCCGTCGACCTCGCCGGAGCCCTCCAGGGCTCGGCTGGGCCATCGGAGCCCACCATCAGCTGCGAAGCTTCATCGCGCACCTTCTCCGATCTCCGGAGGCAGCAGGGGAGGTCAGGAGCGCACGTACTGGGCCGGCGAACTTCGCCGGCCACCTGTTCTTCCTCGACCTTCAGGCACCGTTCGATCGCCCTCCAGCTCCAGTTTCAATCTGAGCCATCCGTTCCAGGAGCGTCAGGCACCGCACGATCAAAGGAGGAGTGATCCAGACCATTTGATCTTGAGATGAGGCGCAGTTGAGCAGTCACCGTCAGATCCTCCACGTGTCTTCGTCTCAGCCATCCGATCACGCCAAGGATTACAGGAGTGAGGCGCCTCCGCCTCTCCACCGTCGGATCTACACGTGGCGCACGCTCCGCCCTTGGATCTTAAATAAGGGGTAATTGTCCTTAGGCCCCTCTGTTTTTAGTTTTTATCATTTAGTCCTGTAAATATAGAATGCAGTTGTTTAGTTTTTGGGATATTTGCACATTGGACCTCGCACTTTAGTTTGTTTGCATTTATACCCCTGTGCGTTGTATGCCACGTGCTTCGTCACGTGTTTATCTGGGTTATTTGCTTTTAGAGACCCTGTAGTTCTGGTTGTTCTTGAATGAATGAAAGTTTTATTCTATTTGCATTTATACCCCTGTGCGTGATTTATTTCCACATGTGCGTTATATTTTGGGTATTTTGCAGATAAGCCCCTGGACTTTTGGTACTTGTTACCAATAAGTCCTCGGGACTTATTTTTATCACATTTGGGTCCCTGAGTGCCCCAGGCACGCGCGTGGCGCGTGTTTTGCTGGGTATTTTGCACCAGGACCCCCAGAACTTTGGGTATTTGCACTTTGGTCCCTGTGCACAGTGCCCTCTTGTTATTTTTGAATAAAATATCAAATCACCTCCAAATTCGATGAAAATTTGACCCATGGTTCCTGCCATGGTGTAGGATTTTCGAGAATTTTTGAGGACATTTTTGAGTTTATTTGCTATTTTTAAAAATTCAAAAACATCTATTTTTAGCACTGTTCAGTTTTAAAAATCACAAAAAAATATAAAAACAACCCTAAAAATTCTATAAAAATTAGGTACTGTTTATTTTGTGTCCTTTGATTTTCTAGCCAATTTTGGCTATTTTTCATCACTGAAAACCCATAAAAACTTAAAAACCCTCAAAAACTCATAAAAATTCTAATAAATACATTAAAAACCCAAAAACAATAATTTTGGTACTCAAATTTTCCTTGTTTTCTCTATTTTACAGGAAAATTACCTCCAGGCCCTTTTGAGGTCCTTAGATATTTTATCTAGGGACTTTAGGCTTGGCTGGATAGTACCCCTTGGTTTTCTTACTGTTTGATTTTTAGAAAATAAAATACACATCAGAAAAATCCCAAAAATTCACCAAAAACATAAAAAAACATAAAAAAACACAAAAATATTTTTATCTGAATTTTTGCTTGGTTTCTGATGCATTAAATAATTGTTGAAGTGTGATTGCTTTTAGTCTTTCTCATTTTCTTCACATATTAAAAATCAAAAAAAATTTTAAAAACAATTAAAAACCACTAAAAATGTTTTCCCTTTTTCTCTGATTCTTCGACTACTTCGTAGGCTTTTTAGCCAATCCGTGCTCCTTGTGTTCGACCCTGGGTGCTATACCAGGTTAAATATTTAGCAGGACCGCTTCTGCATGTTTGATTGATTTTGCGTATTTCGAGTGGTTCATTTTTCTTGATAGACATGGTCTGATTGCTCGGGTCGCAACGACCCTATTTCTGTACCTTATACCCTAGTGGTCGGCCGTGTCATCAGACATCAACTTCCACGAGTCCCGAATAGCTGCTCCTCTCTAATCACCAATGACTTCGAGCACGGCAACCTTAGGTCACCAACGATGTCTAGCACGAAAACTTGAGGAATATTTACAGTCTTTGTGTCGCACCCTTTCATCGATAACCCGATTTGACACCTACTTGTACGTTACCATTGCAGCGCTGCTATGAGAATAGGAGCTCCTCTCCAACAACGTCAACACTTCTGTCCGAGAACATCAACATAGCAGTCTGTATCACCATGGACAAATCCAATACTTTGATTTCAGACCCTCGCCCTGCATTAGAGCCCAATAGCTTCGAGGGTATATTTAATATCTTTGTCTTGCATAGATATGAGAACCATTGTTATGAGTGCAGATCAGGAAAAAGGGAATTTGAAGAGGGGCTCCACGCATGATCTGTCGATGATTCTTAGATTCTTTAACTAATAATATGAACAATATCTTATACTGCAGTTGATTGCATCCTGCAAACCTTTTACTTTCTCTCTCATCTATGTTAAGTCAGATCTCCAACTTGAGGACCTAGCAATGATTGCTTAAGTATTCGATATTGTTAGCCACCCAGGTAAAACGAAGTCATAATATTAACATTCCATAGAATCGATGGTTGCTTTTAGGTCTTGCAAGCTCGAAGCAAAGCATCTAGGTGCATGGTGTGTTCAAATAGTAAAACATGGAGCAACAATTACTCCGTCTACGGAAAAAAATCGAAGATGTTTGAAATTTTCCATATCTACACTTGCTGATATTTTAAAAGCATGTCAAACCTCACCATCGAATGTATCATTGACCTTTACCGTTCCTTCTCTATTACCAGTAGGTCATTTCATATAAATTCTCTCCTCATTTAATTTTTACTCTACATTTCATTAATATTCAGAAAATGATTTATCCAAAAAAAGTGACTATTTAAACAATCTTCATGGACACGGAATTATGGTATGAATGTTGTAGCTTGTGCTTCAACACTCATAGAATAGATGAAGAGAGAGATTGTGCCAACGATAAAGCACAAAAGCCACAATTTTAGGCTCGGTAAAGTACTTCTTAAATTTCACATCTCTATTTACAGATAGCTTTCTTCCAGTACTAATTAACCCCCACTATTTAAAAATAAAATGAATGTTACAACTGAAGTAATGGATTGCAATACTTGTGCATGTATCATGACCTTCGCAATACCGCAGAAAAAGTTCTTCAAATGACTATAGTTGAACTACAAGAAATGCTTGAGAAAGTCTATGTGTTTAATTCTACTAAAGGTAGATATACTTCAATTTGACTACATCACGGCACACATAGATAGTCAAACACGTAGAGACTTACAAAGTTCACCGCTACCTACAAATGACGACATATAATTATTCATCATATGAGTACATGTATCACTCCCACAACAAAAATATATAAGCTAATATTATACTTGGCATTTATACACTTTCAATATTAGATTAATTCATTTCATTCCCACAACAAAAATGTATATAAGTTAGTATTACACTTGGTATTTACACACTTCCAATATCAAATTAGTTCATTTTGATTTCTTGCAATATCATGCACTCTTATCATTATATTCTATGCTTGGTTTGATAGTTGTGAGCATAAGTGAAATCCAGTTTGTCGACCGTTAATTTTTATGTAACTGTATTTGTTAATTTCTAATGATTGAATCATAAAACGAGTCCACATATTAGACTTTGCGTAAGAAAATAATAATCATAAAACTTAATTTGCCATACAAACTAGATTTAACTAATTATCTGTATATCAAATCTATATGGTAGTATATGTAACATGTTCACAATTCGCTATTTTTCCATAAAGATGTTTGTTGTGTTAATTCTTTACTCGATGACACTCATAACCTTTTATAGGGCTATTGTTTTCATTTCCCATCTCATGAATTTTTTTCTCTTTACTTAACCCTATGATATTTTAGCAATAGCTTCTATAGAAAGGGACAATCATATTTGATCGATAACATTAAAAAAAGTTTAGAACTAACTTAGCACATCGTATTTTACAAGTGTGCCTTTTCCTTTGATTTATCTTTAAAAATTTCGGAAAAACTCTACTTTTTATACCCGTGCAAGGCACGGGTCCACCACTAGTAATTTCTTTAATTATGAAGATTAGATTTAGTTTAATTACGATTCCTAATCAATATTATTGTAATTAAGATTCAGAATCAATATTAACTAATTAATATTAACTAATCAATATTAACTAATCATTATTATTATAATCAACATTCGTAATCAATATTATAATTCATAACTTACTACTTAAATGATTAATACGAATCACTTTTAAGTAATTTTTGTAAAAAAATTATTTTTTAATTAATTGTAATAATAATTAATTAATTTCATAATAATTAATATTAACAAAACTTAATTATAATTAGTACTATTAAGATTCCTAATCATTATTACTATAATTAAAAAATTCTAATCAATATCAAACGGCAATACTAATCAATTAGTTAACTCATTACTTAAATAATTAATAACATTCAATACTAACTATTAATGGAATTTAATGGTATTATTTAATTTCGATTGTATGTGAACAATATTATTTTAATTATTGACCTTAATAATTTATTTATAATTAATTAGTATTAAATTAATTTTCTATATAATTAATTTAATTAATATTCCTAATTAATTATAGTATAATTCAAATTCCTAATCAATATTAACTAATCAATACTAATCATTTAGTTAACTTATTATTTATGTAATTAATACAATTCACTTTTAATTGCTATAATTGATTAAGTAATTATGTACATTACTTTCTAATAATAAGAATTATTGTTAATACTTATCGTTTATAATTAAATACTAATTATTTCTATCATATAATTACTAATTAAGTACTACTTATTAGTACATTTCAAATTACTTATAATGACAATTCAATTCCATATTTGTTAGTGATTAATCAATAATATTACTATAAATAATATATCTAATTTAAAATTAATATTAATTCATTACTAATTGTTATTGATAACAATTATTAAATATTAACTATCGTAATTAGCATGGGTAATTCTTATTTAATCAAAAAATTTTGTAGCACTTTAATTTAACGAGAAAATGGAAATGTGAGCTATAGAAATCAACAAGAGGTTTGTAACCCTCTAATTTTCATAATCTCATCAAGTGGGCATGTATGTGATTTTAATGTGATTCTGAACTAATCTCTTCATTATAGGGTAGACAACAACTATCAAGTTTTAAAATCTATAATTTTCAATTTAACGAGCAACTAAATAACTTTCTAAATAAACAAAAGACATGCATAAAATATACTAATAAATTAAAGAAATTTAAATTTTAAAAAAATCATACCTTGGGAGAAGGAAGAGAACTTGGATGAGGGGGATAATGGGAGGGAGTGTAGATAGCGAATGAGCGTGTGAGGGGAAATGGGGGCCTCGGGTGCGGTATTTATAGGGCGCCTAACGGCAAATGGTTTGCCGCGGCACAACAAACCATATGCCGTGTAGGGCGGGTCGCCGACCGCGTCTGCTGCAACAGTCGAGTCCATCCTCGAAGACCGCGCTTTTCGTCGACCGCGCCCAAAGTTACAACAAATCGTTAGCCGTGTGATCCATGTCAGCACGGCAAATGGTTTGCCACACCACATAGGCGAGCGGCAAACCGTTTGCCGATACATTACCATTCTGAGAAATATTTCGATTTGGTACTCAAAATGGGAGATACCTCTTCTTCTCTTACCATTCTGGGAAATAACTCATGAAATTTATCTTTCCCAAAAAAAAGTTGAAAAAGGAAGAGTTACCTTGAAGGCAAGCAAGAAGAAGATTCTTCTCTTTAGTTACGAAAACTACCCGAACCTTCTTCTAATTACCCCCCATACCCCTCGAACAAATCTCACCTCCACCGCACTACGACTTTCTCAGGGGCATTAGCCGTAATTCCCTCCTCCACAAGTGTCAAACTCCTCTCTATCCTTCCAACTAAACCCCGTACCCCTCCCTCCCCTCCACCGACGACGACCGCACCATGGACTATCCTCCGCGCCTCCTCCTCCTCGCCCTACTCCTCCTGGCGGCGTTGACCTGCCCCTCGCACGCCGAGATACGCCAATCCAAGCTCCGATCGGAGTCGCGATCCGTAGTCGCCCTGAACGAGTTCGGGTACACCCACCACGGCGTACTCGAGCTGAACGCCTCGGCGATCCGGATCTCCGATCCCAACCCGGACCTCGACCTGTCCAAGCTCGGGTTCGTCCTCACCACACGCGATGCGTGGGCTCACGTGCGGGAGCAGATCGAGGACAGGGACGTGGAGTGCCCTCTGTATTCCACACTCGTCAAGAAGGTGTACTCGTTCGAGCACCTCCGCGATGCATCCAAGGGCGATGCGTCGAAGTCCATCGCAGACTCGTTTGGTGTCCAAGTGGACGAGACCGATCCGGGTCTTTACACCGTGGTCTTCGTCAACTGCCTCACGCAGGTAAATTCTGTTTGTTTTTGATATCCGGGTTTTGGATCCAGGATTGGTTTGGGTTTTTAAGAACGGGGACGAGTAGAAATTGTTAAAAATAAAATCTTTTTCACATACAAATAGGAAAGATGGCGCCTTTTCTTTTTATAGTATGTTGGTATTTGCCCAACTAGTACTTTTTCGTTATCCTTCATATGGAAGGATTGGAAGGGGAAGGGAAGCAAATAAATGGAAAGGCAAGGAGAGGAGGGGAGAAAACAAGTTCATTGTTTGGAAACGAGGATAAAAGAGGGAAGGAGCGGAGAAAACTGAGTTCATTGTTTGGAAACGAAGAGGGAGAAGGGAGGAGCGGAGACAACAAGTTCAGGATGTAGCGTCACAGCCTTAAAAAGTCCATTCAGCGACTATGATTTACCATTCAAAACTAGGGATGTAAACAGATTGAGATCTATCCATCTATAATCCGTCACCATATCCGTTTTATACAGATTTCGATACCGTATACGTATCCATTTTAAATGGATACAGATATAGATATGATTTTGATATCGGTAAACATATGTATTCGTATATCCCTTTTCATATATAAATATAGTTATAGGTTTATTTTAAACCATACATAACATAATTTTATAACTTCTTTATTTAGAATAATTATTATGATATAAACACATTTAGTAATATCATATCATATGCTCTCCGTCTAATACATATATATTTAAGCTAACATGTAGAGTATTTCCTTCGTACACGATCAAATATCTATTTTACATCGGTATCCATATTTTAAGGATATGATAATACAATTTTCATTTCTGTCAATATTTACATCCCCATCCCTATTCGTACTTAAAAACAGATAAGGATGTGATAACACATGTATCTGTATCCATATTCAAAATAATTGGTTTTTAGGGTATGGATGTTTTTAAACACAGACCTCTTCTTTCGTAAATCGTGACTGTTAAATTGACTTTCAAGGGCTAGGGTGTTGCAGCAATTCCTACTGACAGTAGGGGATCCGAACCCAGTCTGGAGATATTACACTGGGAGACATTTATAGCTTTTTTAGATTTGGCTTTTAACTTTGAAGATTCTCTGGTGGACTTTTTCGAGAATTTGTAACTAGTAGGTCTTGAGCTCCGATCCTTTATGATTGTAAGCAGTGATACTCAGACACCATACCATTGAAGTGGGTTCTTGATGGTGGACTTTTGGTGTAAGGTTGTTGATGGTTCCTGCACCTGGGTTTTGTGTTTTGCTTCATTCTTTCCAACAAGTGTTCGTAGGCTAATGGAACACCTTAGGAACTTGAGAGAATCGGTGACGGGAGGGACCATGTGTGGTTGGGATGAGACTTCTTAATAGGTGATGCTTATAAGCATTTGCATCCATTGCTCGACTTAAGTAACCCTCCTTTTTGTCACTGTCGTTGTTTCCTCCCAGAGAATAAGTTCTCCTTGAATTTACAAGATTTGAGGAGGAAGAGATCAATAAAACATGCTCCCTTGGGTCAATGGATAACTAATGTGAATCCAACATTTCGTTCGTGTAGCTTGGGTCACGAGGATATCGACCATCTTTTCTTCACTATTTTGTGAGGAAGGTTGGAGGAATTCTAACATATCGTGCATTTACATAATCCTCATGACACTGGATGTGTAGTCCTTCATGGGGGGATGTGAGAATGTATCTTTGGTTCATCATGTGTATAGGATGGAAAACCATTATATGGGTAGGGTGCAACGGACTGAACTTTCATCGTGATTTGCATAATTTGAATGCGGAGATATGATGTGATTTTTTGCTCTTGCCATCCTTATGTAGAGAATGCCTTCCAATTCTTCGCTACTTATTGGGTATCTTTGAGATCTCTATTGTATACCTTTTTATTTCTAATGAATTTTAGACGAACATTAGTCTATTCATCCTTTGATTCTTCAAAAACTGGGAGGAAAATATACCATCTACATGTCTTAATTTTTAATTGACATTCAAAATAGTAAGCAAGATATAAATAGTGTCTTCATTCTTCTCCTATGTCAACCTGGCTGAAGCTTGATGCCAAGAGGCAGTCAAAAAGATGAGGTATGTAGATTGAAAAGGATGTTAACATGCCTATCGACACATCCTACTTGGTAGGGAGAATTAGGAATTTCATCAAGGATTAACCGCTTATCAATGTAAGGATATATTTATAATGCTACTTGATGTTGTTGGAAAAACGAGGAGAGAGATGAAAATTGGAGCGACGAGGCTCACGAATGAAAGAGCAATGGGGATGAGAGGTGGAGCACGAGACAAATAGAAAAGATGAGGATAAGGATGGAGGAGCACTCCAAAATCAATAACTTAATTCATAATTTCATAACATGTTTCTAAACTACAGCGTAGCACAACCTTTTTATAGTAGGGGTGGATTACAAGATAAATAAGGAAAATAAAAATTAACCATTAACCCTAATTGGCTCCTAAAATTTCTCTAAACTAAATTATCTATCATAGTAATTGAGATTCTAGTTGATCTCAATTTTTTCATTTAGAATAACCCTAATTTGTCAAAATCTATAATCTGTGCTTGCATCATTACTCCATTTTGTCATGCACTCCATTCATAAAACAAATCTTATTGGAGAAAATAATTTTTATACACTGACCCTTCTTTTATAGGAGATAGATACAACAACAAAGCCTTTCCACACATTAAACATTAAGTAGGGTTGGCTATATGGATTCTTTGCCTCCATTCATATCTATTTGGGCCATTCTCGGGCTTATATCCTAATTTGTCAAAATCTTTAATCCGCATGTATCACTACTCCACTTTTTGTCAAATACTTTATTCATAATAAAATATAGTTGGAGAAAAATAAAATTTTATTCAACAATAGAATTTTGCATATGTTAGTTAAATTACATAAAAGTCTCAGAAAAAAATAAGAAAGCATGAAAAAGGTGCATGAAATAATTAACAAGTATCACCTACCATGAAGTTGGAACCTACATTAAAAGGCATGCCAAGCTTGTCAGTTAGAAAACCATTGCGCTTCTAGGAAAGCCTTTTAATGAAGTTACATGCAAGTCAGAGCTCACATAGGGGCAACAGTATTTTCGAAAACCATTGCGCTTCTAGGAAAGCCCTTTAATGAAGTTACATGCAAGTCAGAGCTCACATAGGGGCAACAGTATTTCCTTTAGTGACAACATTGCGAACATGGTTCAAAAAAGAGGTGTCCTTGAGGCGTCGACGCATATGCATCATGGTGAGGCATCCAAATAGTAACCTGGGGCATATCAAGGTTTTAAGTATCGATATCGATGTCGTTTCAGCAATATCAAAAAAAGGCATGCCGAGGGCATGCCGCTGACATTCCGATGAAATCCCTAGATCATGTTAAAAGTAAATAATATGAATTACTTTCAAAATAATAATTTTTTTACTAGTTCTTAAATGTTAAAATATTGTATTTCTATTATCATTTACATTTGAGGTTTTAAGAGAAGTCAATATGTAAAATCATAAAATTATCAAAAGTAGTATAGAATTTGGACCTCACTAGATCGTCAGTAGACCATTCTTTATTCATACAAAAGAACGGAAAAGGAAATGTAGCAGTGCTTGTTTAGTTAGATGACACCATCCTCACAGGAGATGACTCTGACGGTGTTACAGAAGTGAAGAAGCAGCTAACATAACAATTTATGATCAAAGACTAAGGGTCACTAAGATAGTTTATAGGGATTGAAATAGCTAGAACCAAGCAAGTAAGGCCATATCGATATCGTTTCGTTCCGCCCGGAAATGAATATGTCGGGATATATTGCCGATATATCGATAATATCGGTGGAAATGTCGGAAATGGCTTAAAAAGTCATTTTTTGTCATTTTTTCAGAAATTAAGATAATCCAAGATATTAAAACAACAAATAACATACAAATACACACTTATGTCACACATATCTATCATTTATAGCCCCATTATCGTACATATCGATCATATCAAAAATATCGTTGTTAATGTTTATTCCTGACATGTAGATTTCATAACAAACATATCGTTGTTAATGTTTATTCCTGACCTATAGATGTTGGAAATAGATTCCATTCAAGTTCTTATAACCATGGAAGGCCATATCGCGATATATCGGCGATATATCGATATCGACAGGTGACCGACATATCACTGATATGGTCGATATTTGACCTTCCAAAGCTATTTTATCCACAATCAAGGTTCGATATCGGCTATATGGCGTTGATATCGATATAGCCATCCTTTCTAATAACATTAAATAACTTACAAATATACACTTAGATGACACATATAGATCATTTGTGAAGATTATGATCTTTATATTGCACATATATGTCATATCGAACATATTGCTGGTAATGTTAGTTGTTGACCTATATATATATATATATTGAAAATGGAGTTCATCCAAATTCTTATATCACTAAATAACTTACAAATATACTCTTAAATCATACATATCGATCACCTATGAAACTTATATCGCATATATCGATCATTTCAAACATATCGATATTAATGTTGATTCATTCAAGTTGACTTTATAGATATTGGAAATGGATTTCATTCAAGGCCTTGCAACATGAAATAACCTACAAATATACACCGAGTTGAAGAACCATTGTATGCACCCCCCTGTCGTACCATACCCTACCAGTACGGGGGTCTTGTTGCCCGGTCAGCGAGTTTAGGGGGGCTGGGGGCCCATGTTGGCCCACCGTGCGAGGTTGCGGGGGCAGCGCCCCCGACCCGAAACGATATATGTATCATTATGTGTTTTAATACTAGGTGTAGCTAGATAAGTAGTGGAATCAATCTTGCATGAATAATAGCATTGATATATAGAGATATCGGTGAAACATCGACGATATCGATCGATATCCAGGATTTTGTGTACTGAATCCAGTCATTTTTTGATCGATATGAGCCGATATGGTGATATATCGGCGATATATCTTCGATATCCCTGTAAAAGGATATACTAGATGATATCGAAACTCCTTCCCTGTTGAAGCCGATATATCGTCGATATGGCCTTCTATGGATCCAAGTGAGGGCTAGTTATGTCCTAACAGAAGTAATCTGCTTCAAGAAACATGGATGCTAGGGTCCAAGCAGCACATATACCCATAGTTCCTAAGGGATACATCTATGAGCCAGGAGTTGTCGAAGATATTGCTTGATACATGCGACTTATGGGCAAACTATTGTATCTAACCATATTCAACCAAATATATATCTTGTCATCGAAAAACCGAGTCAGTTCATGGACTCTCCTGCTTAAGCTCACTTCGACGCATGCCTGATGATCCTAAGGTACATCAAGTTCTCTTCAGGAAAACCTATTGTTCACTAAAGGTAACATCTTCGCTCTAATAGCATATTTTGATGAATATGACAGAGGATGCATGATAGATTGAAAACTCACTCATGGATATGCACTTACTTGGCAAGAAACATAGTTACTTGGAGAAAAAGAGGCAAGTAGTGGTCTTTTGCTTAAGTACTGAGAGTGAATTAGAGACATGCCCAATGTAGTAGCAGAAACTAGTATCGGTTTGATCTGTACTCACATATCTTCATATCACTCTCGGTGATATCATGGAGCTTATATGTGACAACTGTGCACCAATGCATTAGCCAACAACCCCATGTTTTACGAACGCACCAAACATGTGGAAGTTGGCTACCATTACATTATGCGCAGCGGGATTCCTTACAGGATGAGCAAATACCCTCTCAAGAGGGAAAGTTACAGGTTCATGAGTTGGCAGATGATCTCGATGTGTTGATTGCTTTGCGAAAGCAGAGACTCACTTGTGCTTCATATCCTTTGGCAACTTGTGTTTCTTTAAGCAAACTTTCAGAGGATTTCTGAAGATTTACTTTGGCACTGTCAGCTGTGGAAATACGATAGACATATCAAGAGGCTATCTAGGTTAGTTAATGGCATCTTGTTATGGAGGAGGAGATGGTTGCGTTACAGTCGCGTGGCACTTGAAACCTGGTTTCAGCTCCAATTGGTGCATCTGTTGTTGTATGCAAGTGGGTGTTTACGGTGAAGCACCGAGCAGATGGCAGTGTACATCGCTACAATGCAAGACTTGTGTCACATGGGTTCATCTAGATATATGGGGTGGACTATCAGGATACATTTTCTCCAGTGACTAGACATTCTACTCTATGTATCCTTCTATCAGTTGCAACAACACATAATTGGTCTCTCTATCAGCTTGACGTGAAGAATGCTTTTCTATATGTTGACCTACGTAAGGAGGTTTACATGTAGCAACCACCTGGGTTCGCCATTGAGGGGGAGTGTTAGAAGGTTTGCAAGCTTCACAAGGCGATTTATGGCCTTAAGCAAAGTCCAAGAGCATGGTTCCAGAAGCTCTCAGATGTGATAGAGCAACATGGGTTTTGTGTAATCGATTGTCGATCATTCTTTGTTTATTCGCAGGGCTCAGAAAGTTACAATTGTCATTCTTGTCTATGTTTACAGGGGATGACGAGCATGGCATTCAGGTTGCTAAGGATTTCTTAGGTCAGCAGTTTGTGACCAAGGACCTTGGTAGTCTACGCTACTTCCTTTGACTGGAGTTTGTCAGGAACCAACGAGGTCTTGTGATGACCTAGAGCAAGTATGTTACGGATCTTCTTTCTGAGACAGGCATGACAGATTGCAGACATGTCACTACTCCTATGGATCCGAGCATGAAGCTCTATGATGATGACATTGAAGAGGTCAACAAGAGGAGATATAAGGAGATTGTTGGCAACAAGGCCCTGAATGTCGATTTCGGTCACCATTTCGTTATCGACCAAAACAGAATTTCGATGGAATTTCGACCGGAATTTCGGTCATTTTTTGTACTAGGACCCCCATATTTCGGTCATTTCGGTCGAATTTCGATTTCCACCGGATATCGATATTCGACAGAAATTCAACCGAATTTTCTGAAATTTGAGGCCATGGTTGGGAATCTTCTGTATGTGACCATCACTAGGTCAGATATATCCTTTGTGCGAGCAAAGTCAAGTAGTTTATGGAGCAGTCCAGATAGGCATATATGGATGCAGTGCATATGATTCTAAGGTATCAGAAGGCCTCACCTGGCATTGGTCTTCTATTTAGCAGATGTACGTCCTTGCATTTTCAACATGTGCAGATGCAGATTATACTGAGCGTCCCAAGGACAGGAAGTCTACTTCTGGCTTTGCAATGTTCGTGGGAAGTATCCTGGTATCATGGAAAAGAAAGAAGAAGATTTTGGTTGCCATATCAAGTGTTGTATCACAACACAGAGTCATGGCGCAAGCTAGTACAGAGATGATGTGGGTCAGATCTTTTCTTACTGACCTGACTATTAAGGTGCATCTTCCCATGCACCTTCAATGTGACATCCAGGCTGCTCTTTTCATTGTAAACAACCCTGCCTTCCATGAGAGGACCGAGCACATCGAGGTGGACTATCACTACACTCATGACATGATACAGAAGGATCTCATTGCCACTACTCAGGTTAGCTTTGGAGACCAGACAACATATGTACTTACCAAGGCCCTATCCAGAGGGCCTTACTAGAGATGCTGCTCGAAGCTGAGCCTGATTGATATCTATGCTCCAACTTGAGAGGGGGTGTTGAGATATTAGTTATCCTTCATATCTTTTATGTAATATCTATTTTCTCTGTCTTCTTTATGTAAGTTGTCCAACAGGTTACTCTCTTCTATAAGAGAACTCTAGGGCTTCATCAATGAGTAATTCATTCTTTTCTCTCCACAATAACGATAATTGCAAGGGGTGGTGGCTTGAGAGAGGAGGTGGATTGTTAGTAGAGAAAGAAAGGAGAGATGCTAAGTAGGTAGAGATGCCAATCTAGATTCGACGAATGATTTTCTTATTCAACCATGAAAGCATGGCCCTTATTTTACAGGAAGATAATGTTGAGTGAATTACACGAGTCCCCAAGCGGAAATAAGAAAACATGATAGAGATACATGAAATAAAATAACTAACAACCCTTTAAGGACAGTGGTTGTCTATGTGTATGATCCCTCTCAATATATACAAGACCATGCGAATCCAAAAACTACACACACATAATAGGTCTTTATTTTTTAAGTCGTTATTAAGATGAAAATACAAGTCAGTTCTGCAATAAGTTTGGACAAATCTTATGTATAAGAAGAATCGATTGTCAAATCATCTGCATTATAACCTATGGAGACAGAAAATGACATTCCTTTTTTTCATTTTATTGTGCAATATCTCTACATAGTTGGTAGATATAAAAAAGTAACCTTATTATAACCTCCAAACCTTTTCTTTTGGTTAAGATATCTTAAAATATGAAGTTAAGAACCAGATGAGAGTCAATTAAATATAAACAGATATATTGAATTTTCTAATTTTTTGCTACTCTTATTAGATTAATTAAATATATGGACGTAGTAGTTATTTTCCAGTTTATGTTATGAAAAAACATTCCCTGTTTTTGAAGTTGCATTTCTGAGACCTGCACCTCAATCCGAACAACTAGTGGTTGTGGAACCTCTCACTGATCACCTTCCTAAATAGGAAAATGACAACCACTAGGGTAGGGCTGAATCTCATCCCAGAGGGGGTGCAAGAATGAGGTGAGGGACATGACACTTGTTGTTCTCCTCTTTTGGTACCTCTTCTCCTTCTTTGTTTGGTTGAGGAGGACTGAGCTTAATGCAATAAAGTTGTGGGGAACTAGCTGATTGAGGTAAAGAGATCACCGCATACTTGCAATGGGATGATAGGGTTTCCTTTATTTCTTGCCAAGTGATGCATGAGAAGGTTTCTATCAGGAGTGTTTCTCTACATTCATTTGGGCTAGGTCTCGAAGCAAGATTTTATATGGATGAAATCATGGCCTCTCTCTTATTTTAAGCATGAAAGCCTCAGATCAAAAAATAAGATCATGAGCTCCGGAAGCTAGCTCCTATTCTTATTTCCTGTCAGTGTTTCTCTGCTAGCATGAAATTTTCTGATTTAATAATTAGGAACAACCTAATATCGAATTTGGCTGACATTCCTATGAGATGCTTCCATCATGGTTGACCAAAGGAATAGAGTAGGGTGTGCAAATGTAAACTTAATGGTTGATTTTTTATTAAAAAAATAAATACAACAAGAACAAAGTTTTTTCCCACAGTAAATAGGGTGGCTACATGGATTCTTTGCCTCCATTCAGATATATTTTGGGTCATTCTTGGACTTAGATCCAAGAAACTAAGATCCCTTCGTATAGTCCCATTCCAACATTTTTTAGGCCTTCCCCGCCTTCTCTTAGCCGGCTCAACATCCCAAAACTCGCATCTCATAACTGGTGCTTCAGGTGACCTCATTTGCAAATGGTCAAACCACTGTAGGTAGTTTTCTCGCATCTTATCCTCGATCAGAGCTATACCAACTTTCCTTCTGATTGCATCATTCTGAATCCGATCTTTACGTGTCTACACATCGATCTTATCAATTTTATTTATGCTACTGTCATTCTCTGCACATGTCTATGGTTCGCTGGCCAACATTTAGATTCATAGAGCATAGCAGGTCTCACGGTTGCTTTGATTCCCTTGATGAGGATTCGATGTTTGCCATGTAAAGAATACAATGAACTGAATACATTCCTTTGAATGTTTTTCAATCAACTATTATTTGCATTGTAAATGATTTATCCTTAAAATTGGATTTTGAAGAACATTTTAGTAAGTTATAATAGATAGTAAATGGAAGTAGTGTTGGAAAAAATTTATATATACTTTGTATCAAAGTAGGTATGCAAATCAAAGGGGTTGGCATGGCCCCTCCATAACATGCATTGTTTATGCCCCTGGTATTAGGAGACAGAGAAGACGTGGATGGGCCTTCCCGAGTAACATGGCTATCCTGAAGCAGAACCCCTGACATTGAAGAAATCGGTAGTAAGATAAAAAATGTCAAATGTCCCCATCCATTTTTCTGACATATCAAGTAGGGAGTGATTGGGGTTTCTGGTCGAATTGGTATAAGCTGAGATAAGGTGGAACTGTGTACAGGACGAGCTTCGTCATCGATTTTTGGAAAATGGAATAGATGGTCGATATTGCATATACTTACAAGAGCCTGAAATAGATGGTCGTCATATACACATGCAGAAAGCAAACCATATATATAGTTGTAAGAAATTTTATATACACAACTATCATATATGGTAGTTGTCAACATTATTTTTATTTCTTATTTTGTGGCTCATGATTAATTATGAAAGGGTGCATCTTTTAGGAAGTTTTTGGTGGTTATCTTAATGGATAGGTAACCATCATTTTTAATAAATATGGATTAGGGTCCCCTCTCCTTCAACTAATGAATGTAAGAGGATCCATTACTCAAGCATATTGGACAAGAGTTGAGAAGGAGAAGGAAATCCCATCTCATCACTTCAATTCCGTTGCGATGGCTTTCGGTAATTATTATATATCTTAGATCCAATGTTGCAATAGTTGGTCGACGATTCCGAATAGTCGGTCCGACTATGTGGTGCGGGGGGGGGGGGTCCCCGACTGAACACACCTCCAGTTGGTCATTAGTCGATCCGGTCGAATAGTCGTTCGATTATTCGACCGAATGGCCCAACTATTCGGCCGACTGGAGTTTGACTTTTGATTTTTTTTATTTTTTTATTTTCAATTTTTAATTTTTATAGGTTACATTTTACCACGGTATCGCCACAAATGTCAAATTTTATATATCTATTATATTGATTGGTACTTTTATCTTGGATTCATGTTAACTAATGACCATATATGTATAAAAATATAAGAATATATGTATTATAAATATTTTTTATATTAAAAAATACAAAACCGAATAATTCCGAATAGTCGTTTGAATACCGATTATTCTCTATTCAGTGACCCCTCCGACTGAATACCGAATACCATCTTCTGCAACACTGCTTAGATCTATTTTGGATTAGTATTATAGATCTAACAATAGTATGAACATGAGGAAAATGGTGTTGCTCCCCGGGGGCAGCCAACGGGCTGCTCCCGCTCACCCCAATTTTCAGCATTTTTTGTTTTTTAGAAAATACCACCATATATTTTCATCACTATACCTCTAATATGTCATTCCAATTTCGTCAGAAATAGAGACTTCTATACCCTTCATGTAGAACACTTCGATTACAACAATTCAAATACCGTTAAAATTTGACAGTGTGGATGGAGGGGATAGGAGTCTCTGTTTCTAACAAAATTGGAATGACATATTAGGACACTTTGATTAATATACATGGTGGTATTTTCCAAAAAATCAAAATAAGTGCTGAAAAATGGGGTGGGCTGCCCCCGGGGAGCAACCCCATTTTCTCGTATGAACATGGAGTAAATATGCATTTTTGTCATCTACTTGAGATAAAAAAATACTATATCATTTGTGTTCGAAGCGATGAAGCTGTCTCCAACTTTAAGTAGGGTACGCTACATGGATTCTTGCCTAAATCCATGTTGAAAGATCGGGCTATTTTTTATGCTGGTTGGTGGCTATCTAACACAACCTCCACAAGGAGGGAATTGAACCCTGGTCTTTTGGATGGTAGGCACACTGCACTGTCACCAAACCCTGGTCATTTGTGTTCGAAGTAAGATTATTTTTTGTTTAGAGATCCTCAAATATCTTTGCTATAGAAACACATAAAACTTCAAGGACTTGGCGTTGAGGACTTGTATCGTTTTAGCTATTGTTGCATGTTAAATGAAGCCACAAAAATACCATCCAAACTTAGAGGATCGAAGGTACAATCTTTCTCCCTCTTCTTGCTGCCTTCCATGCATGACTTAACCTATACAATTTTTATTACTAAAGTCTTGTAGGTATCTAGGGTTGGGACATATAAACATCCTACTTGATATTATCTTATAAGAAAGTATTGGTCATATCAAACTCACAAATAAGCCAACTCTTGGTGCACGTGGACTCCATACTGGTTACTAGAGAAAAGGCTTTGATGTAATCAACTCCATACATATAAGAGAATTCTTTTACTGAAAGCCCATCTTTAAGCCAATCAATTTTACCATCAAGTGTATGCTCTATAGGAAATAACCATCGACAGGAAACAAGAGTGACATTCAAAATAAAGGGCATGAGATTAGAGGAGCATTCTTCTTATCATTCATGATCTGACTTCAGTTAGAGTTTTGTAATATATCAATATAATATGTTAGAATCACTACCGTTAATAGTACATCAATGGATTGCATTTGAGATCAGATAAGTCATTACTTGTAATAATTAGAGATAGAAAGGTAAGTACATGATCTCACCCCTTCACATAGGGAGACCAATTGAGGTAAAGGGGCATATTGAGTAGTGTTTGATGAAGGGTTAGATTTGGATTGTTCATGAACCTACACGTCAAGAGGAATAGGGAAAAGTATGGATTTTGTTTGTTTAATATAAATACTTTGACATGAAGTGGATGCGGGATCTTCAAGGGAGTATCATGAACTGGATGAATAAGAAGAGTATGGGCAACATCAAGTGGGTATTCTGCTTGTGCAATGTAGAGCAACCTATTGTATCAGTATAACCAAGTAAGCAAGAAGCAAATGAATTCTTGTTAAACCACAAAATCATGACCAATTAATCAGAAATAGTATGGGAAGATTAAATAGGTTAAATGACAAAGCAATTTTTCCTGTCTTTGTTGCAGAATGGAATATGCTTATTAATCATTGTTATTGTTCATGAATTATGATTATGCTGCACTATTGAAAGTTCACATTCCCACCACACATACCAACTGCATCAACTTCACTTCTGTAAAATGTATTTAAACAATCTATTTGCTCACCAGGAGGCGAAGGTGCTGCAGGTGTCTATGGATGTCTTATCTGTTATGTACAATAAGGATCCAAAGACTGGAATCCCTGATTACCTCTCAGCAGGTTCCACCATTCTCCCGTTCATGTATTTCTTCCTCTTCTTGATCTACACCATTCTTGCTGGCGTTTGGGTCTACGTCCTTCACCGGAAACGTCTCACCACGTTCCGCATCCACTATTTTATGCTTGCGGTAATTGTGCTGAAGGCTTTTGACCTTTTATTCGAAGCAGAGGATAAGTCGTATATAAGTCGAACTGGCAGTGCCCATGGCTGGGATGTGCTCTTTTACATATTCAGTTTTCTGAAGGGCATCATGTTGTTCACTCTCATCGTTCTTATTGGCACTGGGTGGTCCTTCCTAAAGCCATACCTCCAGGACAGGGACAAGAAGGTTTTGATGGTCGTTATTCCACTTCAGGTGATTGCCAACATTGCCCAGGTTGCCATTGATGAGACGGGTCCATATGCCCGTGATTGGGTGACTTGGAAGCAGATATTTTTACTTGTGGACGTTGTATGCTGCTGCGCGATTCTCTTCCCCATAGTGTGGTCAATAAAGAACCTCAGAGAAGCTGCAAGGACGGACGGGAAGGCGGCAGTCAACCTCATGAAGTTAACCCTCTTCAGGCAGTATTATATAGTTGTCATATGTTACATCTACTTCACCAGGGTGATTGTCTACGCCCTGCAGACCATCTGCTCGTACCGGTACACATGGACCAGTGTGATGGCAGGGGAGATTGCCACCCTCGCCTTCTATATATTCACTGGGTACAATTTCAGACCCGTGGTTCATAATCCATATTTTGCCATCGATGACGATGAGGAGGAAGCGGCAGCGGAGGCCTTGAAGCTTGATGACGAATTTGAACTGTGAGAATGAAATCTGTAAAGCTTGTATGTACATGATCATCTCTCAGGTAAAGACATCCAGTTGGGGAATGGAACTGGGATTATGGGTGCATTGAAGCGTTACATATCCTCAGATCCATTGTTGAAAGACTATGTTCCCCCCTTTACACAATATGTTTCCTTTATTTCCTAGTTGTCATGAACATGATGCTGTAATTCTAATCTCGGAATGCTACTTGCACAAGCTGTTTATGCAAGACGCAATTTGTTTCGTCCAAGTTGAGGTAGGCGAAGCATAGCTGTGTTGATATCCTCAGCTGCGCCCCCGGGGTTCTGGCATCTTGACATGCTCTGCTTCACAGACGACCTTCCGAGATCAAGGTTTGAAGTTATTGCAGCTTCTATATAATTAGTAAGATGCTCATAAATTGATTAGTGCAAAATTGTTGAACTGTTGTGTGCTTCTCTTCCTGAGTATAATTTCATTCCTTCCCGTAAAAAAATCATATCCTTTTGAACGGGGGTAAACATTAGGGGTTTTTGCATTTGTGCTCTTCTGAGTTTTTCCAATAGCACGTATATGCGTAACTTTTTCGCAATTACATTATTTTCTTAAAAAACCAACAATCTTTCATGGAGCGCTTTTCACTATAAACATCATTCTCTTTTGGCTATGGAGGATCTACAAGAGATTAGGTGAAAAACCACGGAAAGATGGTCACAGCAGGTATTAAGAACATGAAGGTACAATTGTAAAGATACAAAAAAATAAATTTCAACAAAATAATATTATTGAGCATGGAACTGAATATAATTATTTAGTTCCCAAAGTAGCTTAGCTGTGTGCATTTCAATACCTTGATATGCCTTTCTTCATCTCTCCTTCCAGATACACTACCAAGTTCATGTCACCTTTGCTTTTATGTAATAATCCTTTATGATATTCTTATTCAGGATAGGAAAAAGTTTTAATGCATGAAATGAGGTAAAGGTATAGGAAACTATTTAAATTTTCTTTGGAACTAAGATGGCTATTTAATTTATCTATCCCTAACAACGAGCTTTCTCTTAGACATATTTTGAGGAAGTCTCGTGCAACCCCATTGAGCCTTTTTTAGGTCTCCCCAAACATGTGAATCTCTATAATCTTTTTGGTTGTCCCCTTGGCGTCGTCAAAGCTCTCTAGGTATGATTCTCACTCATCATTTTTTTGGTCTACAAATCGTATCCCATGCCACCTAGTTTTCTTTCTTGCCGTTTTCCATAATGAAGTAAACTTCTTCTGATTTTATTAATCTTTTTTTATTGAATATTTTAGTAATTTGAGAGATGACAGTAGGTGGTTACCAGCAGGTTAAGGCTAGAATTCAAAAGCGTTACATGCATAGGTAACGAAAGCATGCACACCTTCCAACCTCTTAGTTTGGAAGGGATTTTGTTATAAGATGTTACCCTCTATCTACCTTAAGATCTCGTTTGGTTACTAGGTCACCTCGGGGTAACCTGTTTTACCCCAGACATCACTGGGTTGGAATTCCATCACAAACTAATGTGACATCTCATCACATTCCTCATTCCAACTCTCCTAACCATCCAAACAACTACTATTCATAGGAGATTACTCCAACCCAACTCAGTTATCAACATGCATTAAGTGCACTAAGAGCAAGTGGGAAACCCAAATAGTTGAAAAAGTTACCAATCACCATCCAAAAAGAAGAGGCATTCCAATTTTCCTTCCTCCGGTTAAGATTTTGAAGCATTTGCGCCTGAACGAATAAGTGTCGAATGGACATGTGAATATGGTCTTTTCTTGGTCTTTAGGGGCTATGACTATCTGATTGTAGTTCGAGTACCCGTTAAGAAAATAGAAAAATGTTTTTCCTGCAAGCCTCTCCAAATCCGATCAATGAATGGCAACGCAACATTCATGCATCTGTAGTCGACACAGACGCGTCATAACGTGTGTACTCTTGTCGCGATCCCTACCCCCTCTTTGGTGAATGATCATTTTCCACTCAATGAACTTATCAAGACAACTTGAAGCATCAACACTCTAAGGGCATGTTTGGTAACTTGGTTGGGTTGGATTGGGGTATCCTCCTGTGAATAGTAGCGATTTGAAGGATTTGGAGGGTTCGAATGATAATTGTGATGTGACATTGATTATGTGCTATATTAATTCTTTAATAATTATAATATACATTTTTATGTTAATAAATTTATTTGAACATAGTTAAATATTATACCAAAGAAATTATAGGGTCAATACAAGTAATCCCAACACAAGGTTGAGAGGGTTGGAATGAGGGATATGCTGGTGTACACCAGCAATCAAACGATCCCTAAGAATTAGGTCCCGTAGTAGTATGTTAGAAGCCTTCCTAAAATCAATTATGAGGATGCAAACCTTTTTCTTATATCTTTAATATTTCTAAATAATTTATAGACGCTGATCTATTTTAAAAAATGTGCATTGTGTTAAGAGTATTAAATTTTGCAATTTGATAAACAACATGTCGACTAGAATTTTGGAAGTTATCCTAGGATGTGTTAATGAAGCAAATATGCAAGTATTGTTCAATTCGTTCCTAATCTTCCGACTTATATATGAGAAAAACGATGGATTTGTTTACATGTCTAATATAAAGTCATCCCTATACAAATAGTTTAGCACAACGATGAATTAATTTCTGATAAATGGCTATTAGGCTTGAAGAATTTGATAATAAACCCATAAAGACGTGGAGAATTGAGAGATCTGAACATTTTGATGTTCAATCTAACCCATTAAAATTTTCCCTAGATATACCACAAATGCGCCTCTCTCTCTCTCTCATGATCAGCAAATAAGGTTTAGTAAAATTTAAAGCAGCCTTGAGATCTCAATTTGGGTTGAGTGTGATAGGTCATTTCCATCTTTGGGAGCTTCACTAAAATGTGTTTCTATTTTATAGAGGCAATGATTGTAAGAATTTGTGTTTCTATGGCCTTACTTTGAACTATCTAATCTTAGTATACTAGTTCCATTTTTCATACTCATTTTTAATTATTTTCTCCGAGTTTAGATATGTTGAGCACCAATTCTGATCAAGCACTACATAAATAAAACTACAATTAAAGAAGAAAAATACGCACAATCATACAAAACAAGGATCTATAGTGGTTCGGCAATGTGCATATTCCACTTGCTCATGTAAGATTGTCTCTTTTATTACTTGAATAATATAGGATACAATGTTTAATGTTCCCAAGGTCCTTTTTAGATTGTAACAAAATTATCAATGGTACTCACCAATTCACACCATCAACACTCGACCAATTTGGATGCAAAAGGGGAATCAAGCGTTGATGAATCACTAATTTATAATATCAACGTGTCTAGATTAAGCAAAATCTCAAGTTGATTTCAACACATTTTTGCCTCTTCTTATACATAATTCAGATTTCATATTTTTCACGTAAGTTGCTCGTAAAATATATTAAAAATGAAAATAAAAAATAGTTTTCACAATCACATGCATCTCCTCATCTAAATAGATTTTTTAGGACTTAAATCTCATTTATTTTTATTGTTTTAACTTATTATTAATTTTCTTGATAGGTCAAATGGGCTAAAAACCCATCCCAATTTTGAAAACAAAAAATTAAAATAAAACAGGGTGTTGACATCGCCACCCAGATGTCAACCCCTGTTCTTCATTCTACAACGCACAAAGGGAGCGTTGTTTCTTCCCCTCCTTCGACCGCCAATGGCAGCGCACCCTTCCCTTTCATTAGTAGCAGTTCATCGAACCTCCAACTCCTTCGCACCTCCATCTCTTCCTCTCCCTTGATCTCTATAAGAGGTTGAAGGAGGAACTAATCGACGAGAATCCATTCTGAGGAGCTTTGACTCAAAACAAAAAGGGGGAACTGAAGGGCTTCAATCCCAAGATCGAAAACACCAACATCATAACCACCCATCGCAACGTGAGTGACAAGCATGCCACACCTCCTATGTACCTTGCTTCCAGCATACACGAGTGATAGCCATGAGCCGTGCTACTATTCCAGCATGCCGTACTTCACCGTGCAAGGCCGAGCACGGCTCGGTCCTTGGTCTTAGAGATCAAGGTCCTTTTGCAATTACTTTTTTCAGTATTTCTATTTTAGTTCTTTTGGACCTAAATGCAATTTTATAAAACCTTTGATTATTACATGCAATCTTTCCATTTCAAAATTTACATTGTATAACATTTGCACTTTTTAATTTATGTTTTGTTAATTTACATTTTAGTCATCCATTGACCTTTCTGTAGTTTCCTCACGTTTCTTACTTTTTTGCATTTCTCGTTATTTTATTTAATTAAAAATGGGAAGTTTTCACTTATATTCAAATAGTTCTTGGTAATTGAAATTTGGCCTTTTAGTTTAATTTTATTTATTAATCCCATGAAGATTCTAAAAAAATACACTGATGCCCCTAGCAATTCAACAATTCATAAAATTTAGAAGAAATTTTTGAAAATTTTCCATAAATTTCATGTGTGATCATAATGAAAATTTAGTTATATAGGTTTTAACACATTTTCATGGTCTCATGAGTAAAAAAGGAAAATAGGATTTGATCTAGTGAATAAAGTCAATAATGCCTTTGTAAATTCAATAAAAAATGGTAGAAAAAGTTCGACTCTCTGTGGATATATCCTCTACTTGTCTTATACATCATTTCACACTGAAAATTAACTTAAATTCATCGAGTTTCATGTGTGCATGCAATGATAAATAAAAATGTACTTTTAACATACCAAAAATCACTTTTCATTTTGACGTCGTTATCAGGGACTTTGCAAACTACACAATCTTATTTTTAGGAATTTTTATTTTTTATTTTTTTATAAATTGACTTATTTTATCTTTTATTTCAAGAAAAAAATATACAAAAAGGGGACTACTCTCTCTCTCTCAATCTCTCTTATTTCGAGGCTTCGAGCATATTTTGTAAATTATTTGGGATCATAATTGACAAGCAATGTAAGATGGATTGAAACACGTAGGCATTCTAGGTGTCCTGCATTTTTCGTGCTTCAATTTTTTTAAAATCTGTAAAATCAACTTCTTCGTTTTTCATTTATCTCTGTGTTCTCTCTCCTTTTTATCACCAATTAAACAAGATTACCAATTTATTGCTCGCATAAATGAGATAAGTTCCAGGTTGTTACTACATGGCTTGGAAGAAAGTGGATTGAAATGAATTGAAGTGTTGTTCATTATACACAATTTCACGCACATAAACACAATTCTAAGTCATACCTAAATCCTTGGTGAATTTTTTTACTATAAAAATTTAAAAATATTTAGCTACTTATCAATGAGGGAACTATGATCTTCTATAGCAGATTGGGTAGTTAAAAGGACAATGCATATGGCATTGTCCTCAAGTAACATAGATAGTTGCTTTTACGGTCCATACTTACATCCATATTGCCTGAAAGTAGATGCAGCTAATCGTATGAATTCATGTCAGTCATTATTCGCACATAAATTTATCTATCGAGGATACACATGTGCTTTATTTATGACCAATAAAATAAAAACAAGAAAGATAACTACTTTGTCTTCATGGCAACTGGTGTTGCGGTTGTGAATCAACCGTTGTCTTGTGTTTGAAATATAAATCTTGATGATTTTGACATGCGGGTCCCCGTGAATCATTAACTTAGTATATCTACTCGAATGAGTTGGTCAATATTCCATCTGAAGGTAGAATATAAGCCATCGTTTCCATTTTTTGCAAAACAAAGGATATTGGAGATGGTACTTAATCCTTTCCTACTAACGAAACGAGGGTAAAAATAATATGTTCAATGGAGGATGACATTAAAGAAATAGCAAGGCTAATGGAAGATAGAGAAAAAGAAACTTGAGTCCACAAAATCTATCAATTTCATAAAAATTCCACCATCCCATATTCGTTGTCAATGGACCTACCCAATGATATTCTAATATATAATTTTTTACCACACTCAGATCTCGACCTTGCCTCACCATGTTTTCTAGAGCCCTCCACTTTTAAGGGATGTCATTCATTGGATGCTAACTAGTCATGTCATCCTCCGTGTACACCGTCATAATCATTTGAGGATATCATTAGAGAAAAATATATGGGATTTTATGAAGTCATATCTGAAGTAAAAAAAGTTGTTTTTATCAAAATCAAGGAGAAATTATAGAATCTAGCAATCTAAACTTTACGATCACAAAAAAATGAATTTCTCAACTCAATAATATTCCAATCCACCTCTTTAATCTTGAACCAAATAAGTTTGTTGATATTCTTGAGGCTCGCCATGTGATTATGGAAAATCCCAATGACCCAGAGAGAGAACATATGTATTGTAACAATTTGAGGATTCTGAATATGGAACTTCATTTTGGGATATCAAAAGATCAAATTTAGAAATTGATTTCGGGGTTTGGATTCAATTTTGAAATAAAGTGAGATAATGTCAATGTTCTTGACTCGATTAAATCAGAATGTTCACGAGAACGATGATAGAATACATGAGCTAGGGATTACCAAAATATTTGATGAGTTTGTAATCGAAATCGAGAATGATTTATCAGAAGAAGAAATGATGGAAATTGATATTGATTCATGAGAGAATTCTACTTTTGAGACAAAAATTTGAGAAAAGAGATGAAACTGATTATGATTCCTACAATGTGTTCTTAGATGATGTGAATGAAGAAAATGAGAGATTAAGTGTTGTGCAACTCTTCTCAATAATCCTCGATTTTAGATCGGACATGCTCCATGATGACTTTCTCAATGGTGAGAAAATAACTTCCACCTCCATTGAAAGAAAAGAAGAGCCACTTAACTCAGTATCTTGTTTTCAACTCACATTTTCAGACATCGAGTTAATTTTTGATCTAAAAAATCCTTCCCTCCCTCCCTTTGAGCTTCCTATGGTTGTACATGTTGAGGATGAATCACATTGGCTTGATCTAAATTTTGACTTAGAATTAACAAAGGACGCCATATGGGATAATTATAGTGACAACATGGAGAGAAATGATTATGAATCTTGTGGTATGCTTGAGGCCTATACACCAACTCTCTACCCGACCGAGACTCAACACATCCCAGATATCTCATTCTGTATATCGAGCCACACTTGATTCAGAATTTACACAACTATATATCGGCTTCAAAAAAAATTTACACCACTATATATCTCAACCACCACACACTTCCCATGCATGAAATTGAGATACCCAAGCTAGTCACCTTTCCTACTCCATCATCCATATCCTCACACTTTCACTACACCAATCCTAACCACTTGCCCCAATATAGTGTTTAAAACATGGATTCCACGTATACTCGAGACACAAGTTATTCCTAACCAAAGAGCCCTCTAGGGGCATTAAAACTGACACTTCATGGGAAAATTCTCAAAGTTATCTTCTCTGGTAGTTTCCTTTAGCTTGCACTTTTTCTCTCAGTTTTACTTCCAAAAGTATGGGGGAAACATCATAAAAATAAAAAAATGTCAAAAATCTCTTGAAAAATAACAAAAGAAGCATCATTCATTCATGCATCGCATCTTACACCCTCTCGGCTCCTACTGTCCACCATTTTTTCATTCTACCATCCCCATGGGGACATGGCTCTGGCTAAGCATGAGGGACTCCATCACATTTCATGCATTGCATTTCTGTTTATCGTATAATTTCAAAAAAAACTTTACATTGCATGCATGGCATTTTTCACAATGCATTATTGTAATAAAAATTCCAAAAATCCAAAAAAAACTTTGCATTATTTTTGAATATTTTTCAAAAATTTCAAAAACATTTATATATGCTCAAAACCCCATAAAATTGTTTAAAAAAATCTCAAAAATTTTGTCTAAAAAAATTAAAAATTTAAAAATAAAAAATATTTTCTCTGGTTTTTTCCTGACCTTTTGGGATTCGAGGCCTTATTTTTACAAGTTTCATATCTAAACTAAGAAGATATTAATTCACTTAATTTCATTGAACTTCTTTAGACTTGAGTATATATGTTGTTCATGTCTATTTTGGACTTAATTACTCGAATTATGCTAATTTTATGCGACGACCAAAATTTATGTCTAAATAGATTATCTTTACAGGTATAACATTCTTTTTCTGTTGATTGATTTTTGAACAAGTTGCGCCTTACACCTTAGCTCAACTTAGTTTTCTTGTACAAGGGATCGTTTTAATCTCTACTAAGGAAAGGGAGTGCCTCTGAATCTATGTTAAGGAAATTCAGTGGTCTAAGTTTAGGAACCACTTATTCTCTATAACTATAGGTTTGTCAGCAAACTTGCCTTGTACATGTATCTAAAAGTCACATTTTATACATGTACACTCTTGATATCCACTGCCACAAAATGCTATAAAAAAAGAAGAGTTCAATGGGGCTGCCCCTTGGGGGAGCTAACTTGGCTCCCCCGCGCAATTTCGCCCGGTTTTTTTGTTTTTTTTGAAAATTTCTTCCATGGAATTTCATTACTATATCCCTATATTATGTCAATTTTGTGCGAAACAGAGACTCTTACGACCTCCATCCAGGCAATCATTTTTTAACGGTAACAGAATTGCTAAAAACGACCATGTCTGGATGGAGGTCGTAGGAGTCTATGTTTCACACGAAATTTTAATGACATGATATAGGGATATATTGATGAAAATCCACAGAAGAAATTTATAAAAAATATAAAAAAGTGGGCGAAATAGGGCGGGGGGAGCTAAGTTAGCTCCCCCATGGTGGTAGCCCCATTTTACCCAAAAAAGAAGGCACAATAAGGAATGTCTATTCCGAAAACATAAATGTATAACACAAATATACCAAAGAAAATTCTACTCAAACAATCCAGTTCTACCCAAAGCTAAGTATAAACCTAGCATTTTAAAAAAGACCAATGAGGTCCATGGTTATACTCAAAAAGAAAAAAAATGGGAGCAACGAACCAAAGTAATCTATGGAAAATCACAGAAAATCCAAGTTCTCTACAATTTGTACCAATATTCTTCTGATGATAGATTTAAATGAAATGAGAATGGGCCTAAGATTAGAGAGAACAAAGGCTTTATATTTTGGGAATCTCCAAGGTCCTTGCTTAAGATTGTATAGTATACTTATCTCGTAAATTGGGAAGAGCTATAATAATCACACACATTCAAAATCAACTCAAGGTTAAAGATAATATATGTTGATCAGGATGATCTAACTTGACCTAAGGATGAAACCTAATAAAGTTGATAGAATTTGAGGGTTGTTGAATTGAATACTCAAATCAAAGAGAAGTCCAATTACATTAATAATCCAAAGGTTGACCGTTTTTCTTCCGATTCTTGGTTTAACCAGTTGAACCGACCGGTTCGATTCGATTGTTAAAACCTTGATTTTAGTCATTAAAATGCATGAATGATAGTGACTCATCAATGGACCCTTCTTACTCGGCCCTACATAAGTCCATTGTCTTGGATTTACATCATAGAGAAAGTCCAAAAGTCTTCCATCTTGAAGTCTCTTTTGCAATATCCTAATGGCATAGTTATCAAAGGATGCGTTTCACTTCCAATAATGTTCCTACACCAATCTTCGTGTCTTGTCTCTAATTTGTTTCACGGTAAGCAATCTATGGAGTTTTTCCATGATACCAAAACTTAGAGCAAAAATGCATAAACTAAACTTTTGCCTAAGTTTTGAATATGGGGCAAATGGGGATTGAATGTAGTGAACCGATATATATTCAATCTAGTTAAATACAACAAAAGAGTACTTGTTCGTACCCATTATTATTAGAGTCACGAGCATGCTACATGGTACTCTAGGCAAGTAGATTAGTTAATACAATTCTTCAACTGCTCAGGTCATTCGGACCTTCGTAATCTTCAACTTAGACCTCTTGATAATTCTTTGTTCGGACCTCATGCTAGTTGTGGTTTATTTCTCAATGCAACCAACACTCTAATTGGTAGATCGTTTTGATGTGCAACGATACCTTTGGGAGGTTCCATTTGTGGTTTTCTACCTTTTACCCCTCTCTCCATCATGTGATCACATCTATTAGATGTAAATTTAAATATCAAGTCATTGTACATGGTTTATATAATCTTCGTGGTATTATCACTAAGTATTTGCGAATGTTGCAGATGATTCTTAATTGGATTAAAAATTGTACAATGCGAAATTGACAATCAAGATATAATTATTAATATAATTGATAACTAGTATGGGAACATGTGAATGTGATGCACATAATTGGTATTTAATTAATATGGATATGTATCCATAAAAATTACTATTAATATGGTTCACAATTATTTAAGACTTATGTGAATATGATTCACATATTTATTTAATATTGATGTCAATTGGGTTCACATTCTCCATTAAATAAACATAAATTAGATTTACATTTTATTATGCACTATTGAATTGGATCCATTTTTTAGTTTGATGAATTTATAATTATTCACGATGATTTACGGTGATTGATTGAATAAATAAAATAATTAATCCCCACCCATACGATCCACATGATTCGAAATGAATTTTGATAGTGCAAAGGACAAGAAGTCCACGACTGGATACTGTATGTTTTGAAAGATAGTTATCTAATTAACTATAGATTATACATAACCGACATGCTCAAAGTCTCTTATGAGAGAATAAGTGACTCAGTAATGACGGGAGAGATGGAGAGAATGGGGGAAGAAAGGGGAGAGAGCCACGTGTCAATGGAGGAAGAGTGGATGGAGAAATCTGGCTATTAGTTAGGAGTATAGATATATTGAATAGATACGGGTACTAAATGGAGGAGCAGTTTTCCTCATACAAAGTGTATGCATATTAATAAGGTCTAAGAGATCCCTTATTCATCATATCTCCATAGGTCATTTGGTTAACATCATAATCATCATTAGCCCATCTCATCTGTCTGAATTTCATTATGTTTTATTTTTGTGGTTGAGATTTTATCAATCATCAATAACAAAAACTTCACAAATATTAACTAGACTTTTCCAAAAGAAGGTTACCAAGTAACACATCAAGAGAATGGTTGGTGATGGCAATTGGAATAGTAGGAAAGGCCAAGAAAGTTGGAGTAGAAATTTCAAAATTATTTGTATTATTATTCTACTTGATATAATCTATCTTTTTTTTACAAACACACCTATTAATTTCAAAAGTTGTAATTGCAATTACTCTTTCGAGTGATAGAATCATCTTGACAAATTTGTGTTTCCTTTATAACCTAAAATGCCATATTTATGAAAATTTATTTATTTTGACAAAGTTGACTTGCGATTTAAATTTGTACTAGTAAATACAATAAGATTATGAACATAATCGCACAACTACTAAAAATAGTAATGAATTGAAAGTTTAAAACCCGTCCAAAAATAGAAATCTAATTTCAAATTATAATATTTTATTTGATAATTTGAAAATATTTAAAATAAACACCATCTAAAATATCTACAATGACTTAATAGATTAATACTTATTGGTTACAACCCTCTAAATTTTCTTGTGCACGTAAATGTATAATGCATATGAATACGTAGGAAATAATAATACATTAAAATTGCCCATGCAATTATTTTACCATCAAGCATTTGTACAAATTACTAAAATTTGATTGTTGAATATTAATCATGTGTTTACAAAAGACATGTTGAGATTGATAGAGAGCTTACTATTTTGTTAGAAGGGATATGGTATTTGAACTTATTAAAATGGTTTAGAGGAATGTAATTCAAACCTTGCGATTAACATTTTTTTAAAATCATATTACTCTTTAACAAATAAAAAAACACACATTTTATTTCAAAACATAATCTTCGTATGTTCATAAAATTGATGCTATTAGTTTTTTTTTGGAGATATTTACATGTGTTCATGCAAGTTTTTCAAGGCAAAATACAAAAAGAAACTCTATTATGCTTTGATTTCCAATTAAGAATCTCATTTTTCAAATGTAAGAAAGAGAAGAGTGCGATGCTTATTTTTTATCCTAAATACAAGCCTCTTTAAGATTCTGTGACCCTTTATATGCCATTGTTAAACCTTAAAATTGAAGATTCAAGCATCTCTTTGCTATATTTGAACGACAAATCAATGCATATTGGGCCTTTTTTTAATAATTTACATTTTTTTGAAATTACACTTATGACATTTACTCTTGCAAAATTTAATACATTATGCCATTACTCCTTGAGAACCTATATTACACCGATACACATACAATACTATGAATTTTGTAAAAATATAGGGTCCAAGTGTAAATACAAAATGTAGAGGTTATATGCAACACCCATACCTCAAAAGATGCTCCTACATCTAAAACTCACAAAGTATGAGAGCGGGTTATAAGTGATGGGATTACTACTTGACAATTTAGGCTTAAGCATTTTGGGTGGTTGATAACAGCTCCATTTGGATCCGAACCCAACAAGTTGTCAGTGTCAATTTTCCTCGATAACGACCGATGTCCTAAACCAGGAACGTTACACTATAATTTGTTATTGGAAAAACTTGGAGGTATGCTAGAGTTAAAATTCTCTTTTTCCTAAATAGATAAAAAAGATGGTATGTTCTCTAGACTTCAAAGATGGTTACGTTTTCCTTGTACAAATTTTTTTTCTAAAAAAAAACTTTGTTATAGATTCTTCCATCAACATTCTTTATTACAAGAACATCCATGTACTTTCTGTAATAACAAATACACCCTTATGAATAATGATATGTTAGTGTATATGCCTCCTTGAGTTTTTTCCTGGAAAAACATTAGCAACATGAGTTAATCCTGACTCCTTCGAAAAATTCTAATTGTTAGAAAAACAATAAAAATGGGCAAATTATACCAATATATAGTGGCATAATCAGCCAAATAACTGCCATGTCTATCATATTTATATTCCCATGCAATTATATGTTCATGATCTTTCTTGCACGGCTGACATGTTCATGCGACAATTAATTTTTGATTTCTTTCACTTGTACCCCTGTGAGATTATGCATTTACAGTTATACTCCTATCTTTTTTGCAATAACACTTTTGTTTTTGTTTCCTAACTAAATTCACAGTACTACTCTTCAATCGATGCTATATAAGGTTACAACTGTAATAACGGAAAGGTAATACAGTAAATTTTGGAAAAATATGAGTCACAAATAGGGATGCAAACGATTACAGATATATCCGTATCTGATTCGTATCCGTTTTATATAGATTTTGACATCAATATTCGTTTTAAAATGGATACAAATATGGATATCTTTTTGATATTCGCAAACATCTTTATCCATATATCTGTTTTCGTATATAAATATAGACACCGATTTATTTTTAACTCTATATAACATAATTCTGTACATTCTTTTACCATATTTGTATAATTTTTACGATACAAACACATTCAGTAAATTTATATCATGTATTTTTCACCTGATTCGTATAGATTTAAGCCAATTATATAGAGTATTTCTAACATTACTCGTATGCGATCAGTATCTTACATCCGTATATGTTTTTTTAAGGATATGGTAAGATAGTTTTAATATCCGTCAATATCCGTATCCGCATCCGTATTCGTATTCAGAAACGGATAAGGATATCGTAATATCTATATCCGTATCCGTATCCGTCCGTTTGCATCTCTAACGAGTGTCATTAATAAAGGTAAGGGCATGACTGTAATTGTAAAATCTCATACGGGCAATAGTATAAAAAGCCTTATTTTTTTCCCATCACTTGCGGCTCGAGTGTCTTCCGTGATGAAATGTTACCATTTTGATTAGGAGACCATGCAATTTAATACGGATAAGTCTCGTGCTTCAGATTACGTATTTTATAAGACTAAGGACATTTCCATTTTTAATATCCTCCTTTGACTTCTCCATTTATCATCGAGGTTTCACTTTGATAAAACCATGTGCAATAAATAATCACAGGAGCTTTTATAATATATTTCCAGAATAGGATCTCAATATATTAATCCAGAAAACGACAGCTAGTGCCACTGTGGTCGTACTTTATCCCACCGCCGACTATTAATATATCTTTTTCCCGCGTTCTTATTTACGGGAACTTTTGCACAATCCCTCTACAATATCAAATTAGTTAGGGTAAATTACAGAAAAAAGCATCAACTATATATTGATTTCAGATAAAGGACCTTTTTTCCAAACGTAATAAGGATGAATATGATTTTATTTTTTCATCTCAAATACAAGCCTCCACCACTAGGGATGAAAACGGTCGGATACAGATACGCATATAGGTATAATCATATATTTATCCATTTTAAAATACGAATACGAATGGGGATAGGGGATATTGACGGATGTAAAAAATGAGTTACCATATCCTTAAAAATGAATGCGAATATAAAATAAATACGAATTGGATAAAAATAATAGCAGAAACTTTTAATAGACTAACTAAAATATATATGTTTAGGATAGTTTACACATACAATACGTATATTGTATATAGTAATTTCATAACAATTATATTGACTATATTGAATGCAATCATAAAATATTGTTACACATATTTATAAATAAATATATTACTAAAGTTATCTACGGAAATGAATATACGAATACGAATGCAAATATTAGCGGATGTCAAAGTGATATTCATATCAACAACCATTTTAAACGAATACAAATACGAATGTCAAAATATGTATAAAACTAGCGGATCAGATACGAATATATTCACGTTTGTTTTCATCCTTATCCACCACCCTTACGTCAAACCTGAAATTGAAAGTTCCTACATTTCTATGTTACATTTGAAAACAAAAATCCATAGTTAGGAATTGATATATAGTTGAAAACTTTTTTTTTAAATTTATCAAGTTAGATATAAATTGTTATTTTACAAAGTAAATGAAGCATTTTTCAATTATTCTTGAATAGATCACAAAATAGATTTTTTCAAGATTTAAACATAATTTCATGTTGATATAGAAGAACTTTAAAAAGTAGTGATACAATATTCGATCTTTCGGATTATTGTCAATATTGTATATGATACGGATAAAGAAACTGAATTAATCATGTTAACTTTCTAACATTAAGTTATATTAGATCAAAATCACATTGAAACAGATCTTAAGATCAGTTACCAAATTAATTGCTTTTGAAATTTGGAAATGACCCTTGAAATTTGAAATATAATTCAAAGATTTTTTTGCAATTTACCCTAATTTTCTTTAATGCCTTCACATTCAGTTTGATTTTAAATTTTTATTATTTACATCTAGAGAAAACTTTATTTATGCCTCCTTTAATTTGGTTACCTAATCTAGTGTAGTTAGGGGTTATTGGATGATGAAGAATATTAAAGAACGATAATGGATAAATGTAATTTATCTCTATTTTTTGATAGATTGGGTTGAAAATAGGGATTGCATGTTATGAGTGAAAGATAGTAGCTAATGTTGTGGCATTGATGTGATCAAATTATTGCTGTGTCTGTATTTATCAACCTTCATTCAATGACATATTAATAATGGCTCTAAGGTATCCACATTTTAAGCAACAACTAGAACAACGAGGACCGCAGTGACGAATAATCGATTAAATGGAAGGCCTTGTATGCAAATATCCCCATTAATTAATTTAACCATTTTAGTAATAATTACCGTAAGTTTTATATAACCCACGCGAAAACCCTCCACAGCTCCCCACCTTCACACACACTTTTATTTCTCCTCTCTCTCTTTAGATCCTCCCATCCCTCTTGACTCTTCCCATCCCCCCGATCGCCACATCCCGATCGTCCAATCGAGATCGGACGGCCATGAAACGCCTGCAGTCATCCTAGTCGTCTCGCCGCCATCGCCCCAACCAAACCGCCGTCAAAGCTGCGAAATCGCCGCTGGTCGATCGCCGATCGCAACCTCGCTATTGCCGATGGCGGTTGTCGAAGCCTCCGGCTCCGCCGATCTCGCCGTGAACGCCGCCGCCTCCCTCGCTGCTGCTGCCGTCGCCGCGAACTCCACGAAGCATCAGTCGCCGCCACCACAGGCTATGCGAGCCGTCATCGATGGCCCCGTGCTGCGGCCGCACGCCGTGGCTGATCAGGGCGAGTGGATGTCCAAGGCGCATCCGGGCCTCAAGCCGTTCCAGTCGGCGGCGGCGGAGAATGGAGAGGGGAGGAATGGGGACGTGAACGGGGAAGGGTTCAACAGGGACATCAGGGAACTGGAGGAGCTTCTGTCGAAGCTGAATCCGATGGCGGCGGAGTTCGTGCCTTCGAATCTCTCGAGCAACGGATCCGATGGCTTCGGGGCGTACGATCGAATGAGCAACGGGAATATCACTGGTGGGAGGAGGGTGAGCCGCTGTAGTTTTTTTTACTTTTTATTTTTTTTCCGTTTTTTTGAAATGTTTCGTTTAGTCATTCGCTTTGTTTCTTGTAGACTTGGGGATTTCGATGTGATAGTTAACTTAAACGAACGCGTGTCTAGAGTGTAACATGTGAATCCAATTTGAAGAGTGCGGTTCCGGATTATATGGAATTTATGGATACAGAGAGTAATATCTAATGCTGCGGCTATTTATAGAACTTTAAATCGATCATGCATTGTACGTTATATTAGTGTCAATCAAAGTTAGATATGACCTGATTTGAACCATATTATTTCGGATGAGAGTCCACATGCACATTTAAGTGGCTTCCATAAGATGCAGCAACTCACTTTTTCAATCTCGGCGATGTAAAGTGATTCTACGCAATTATTCTTTTAACTGGATTTTTGTGTTTGGTTTTTAATGCGGTCTATGAATTGTTGGTGTAATCTGTCTGTTTTCGTGAGATTGTTTTACAAATTTATTAATTAGATCATGCTTAAATATTTGGATTGTTTATTATATGTACCATCTTTATGTTGCATTATCTTAAATTTGTTTTTGGTTACTATTATATTACATTAAAATGGATTTCGTGGATTTACTCTATATGATATTCCAAACCCGGACGAAGGTGAAGTGTGGATGTTATTGGTTGGGGTATTGTAATTGAAATGGGTGAGGATATATATTATTATGGACTTACGAGGAACTCCATTTCCATATTTTTATCCACCTACTGTAATATCTTTTCTTGTTTCTCCCATATTTGTCAATGTGCTTGGTAGCAGATTTCTTGTCACGTGTAACAAGTAGAATGTAATGTTTGCCTTATAACTGATGCTTAGTGTTGATGTATTTGTTTCAGAAGAAGAATGGTTATGGTCAGGGGAAGAGGAGGATCAACAGCCGCACAAGTTTAGCACAGAGGGAAGAAATTATACGACGCACAGTCTATGTATCTGACGTTGATCAGCAGGTGATGCTTCATGCAGGGTGCATATCCAGTTAATAATTGTGGGATGAATTGGTTGTTCAAATTTTGTGTTGGGATTCTTGTATGTACAGGTGACTGAAGAGCAACTTGCAGCCCTTTTCACAAGCTGTGGACAGGTAATAAATGTTGATATTTAATAATGGAAAGGATAATTTATTGTTTGCCAATGCTGACATGCATGTCTTTGCATCGAATTGGTCTTGAAGGTTGTCGATTGCCGCATATGTGGTGATCCGAACTCGGTTCTTCGTTTTGCTTTCATCGAGTTTACTGATGAAGGTAGTGTCAATTACTGAGGTTATGGATGCATTCCATATGCTTTTCTAAATGTTGAGTATATTTATTTTGACTTCAGAAGGCGCAAGGGCTGCTTTAAATCTGGCGGGAACTGTTCTTGGTTTCTACCCAGTTAGGGTTCTACCTTCTAAAACTGCTATTGCGCCGGTTAACCCTACATTTTTGCCAAGGGTGAGAAATTCTTGTTATTGGGAATGTCTCTGTATGATATAAACCTCCTTGTTGAAAGACACTAATAGTAATGGCAATTGTTAGTCTGAAGATGAGCGTGAGATGTGTGCAAGGACCATCTACTGTACAAATATTGATAAAAAGGTGGTGAGTAAATTCTTTGTCAAGAGAATTCGTTGAATGCATATAGTGATTGATTGGCTGTCTATTTATGTAGGTTACTCAAGCTGAACTAAAGCTTTTCTTTGAATCGATATGTGGAGAGGTCTGCCAGCAGGATTTATTATTTTATTTCCTGTGAGTTTTGTTAAATTTTTTTCAAGAGAGTGATAACATTTTTCAATATATTTTTTATAGGTTTGTCGCCTGAGGCTCCTTGGAGATTTTCATCATTCAACTCGTATTGCATTTGTGGAGTTTGCTCTGGTATGTGATTGATCGCATAATTATTCAATATGCCTTACATTAAATATCACAACTTGAAGTGATCTACACAAAACATTACCATTCGTGCTAGTTTGTTTGGCAAAATGTGAGTTGAGCTTAATTTAGCATTGTTATTTTTATGAGATCTGTTGAGCTTTTATGCTTCCCTTTACCATTGCTCAATTATGATATCTGGTTTTCCAAGTGCGAGAGGCTTTTTTCTTATCGAAAAAAGTGGTCACCTTTTATTGGAAATATGAAATAATATTCCGGATTCCAGCAGTTCATATGTTTGTCCAATTGCATTTCTTTCTTTGTCCCTCTGCATTTTGGAAGGCAAATCTTTTTGAAGACATGCTATTAAATGACAGGCCTCCGCTCCAAAACCTTGTGTGCTTTAACTTGATACAAGCTAAAATGTTAGGTTATATTTCCAGTTGTCTCTAGATACTGGTAAGTCCTTGTTGTCTATCCAGAATTTGTTAGAAATCATGTCCTAGTCAAATCTTAATTCTAAGTTGATTTTTCCATGGTTAGAGATGACCATAACCCCGGACTAGGAAACTTTTATAATATTATAATAACGAGTGTCTTGGTGGTTAAGATCATGCTATGGCTATTGAGAAAGGAATACACTGTTTACGAAGATATTCGGAATTTGGTTAATTTCCGATGGAATATGATGTGTCTGCAATGTGAACCATGTCAGGAGGATGCATATGGTCTCTTCTTTTGTTGTCCGTTTGTTTGGCATGTCCATATAGTTTCAAAAACATCACTTGGCTCCGTGCTTCTCTTGGGTTGGGGGGGGGGGTCGAATGTCTAACATGTCGAAACGCAGAGATGGTACCACCATCTTGTGCAATCTGTGGCTGGCGGGACTCCATCCCTTCATGTCATTTTGGGATTTGTTGATGCTGTAGTGTAACATTGTGGATTTCGGGGTGTTACATCCTTGTATCTAGATTCTAGAATATGTTCTATGCTAACCAATTTTAAGTTAGGGAATAACTAAGTAAAGGATCCTCGTGTAATTTAGTTCTTCTATTTTACACAGTTCATGAGTTTTACTACGATTGGATGACTGGTGATCTTTGTTAGCCTCCCTTCGAGTTTGTAGAAAAAGGTTGACGTGGGAAAGGGATCAAGGCGATAATATTGATTGCTTTGCTGCCCAAATATTATCTGTAACTACAACAATGCCTCTAAATCCATTTGGTTACTTTGCTGACTATTTTTAAGTTATTTTGTGAGATGATTTATTATCACATCTGTTGAGACATAAGAATTCTTATGGTTATTGATGCATTTCATGTTGTTTCAAGATTTCCAAACATGTATTAATTGAGGGAAATAATAAATGGTGATTGTTGGAGTATACATGTCACTTATCATGTAAATGAGTGAATGGATCAATCCGGGATCCATTTACCACATCCAGACTTTAGTCCCACATCTACCAGTGGTGGGACTTGGAGAGTTTGTGGAGGATATACAAGAAGCCCCAAACCTCTTGTAACAGATGAGAAATTCAATAGACACATCAATCTTTTGAGGCGTTCTCCCATGGTTTCATCTCGCTCCTTAGGGAGTATGTTCCACGTTAAAATCCCTGCGTTCTTGAATGCTTTATTCTTTTATCTCTGCTATGCTTCTGCAGTCTTTATTTTCTAACAGTAATGGTTTCGCCTGATTTTGGTTTGTTCAAGCAAAGAAACAATATTGATAAACCAAAGAAAGGACAAAAAAACAACCCTTATTACGTCTATGTAACTATTGAAATCTTATTTTGACTTTGGTATGCTGCATGCATGGATTGTCATCGACATGGATCTAACTAACCCAAAGTAAACTTACTGGTTAAACTAGGTATTTCTTTGATAGGGTATAATCTGAAGGGTCCCATTGGCTAGGTTATTGACTTTGCAGGGGGGCTATCTTTGCAAAGGGTCAAACGTTCTGTGGCTATTTCTTGTGATATTGATGTTAATAGGGATTTCTATGTGCAAAATTCATAATGTTGTGAATTTGCTAAACATCAAGTGTAGATGAGCTATCAACTTCACTTGGCTAGATTAGCTCACTCTATGTTTCAAATTAGCTTCTCTTTGGGTATCCATTGACGTTGATCCAACTAACCCAAAGTAAACTTATTTGTTAAACTAGTTCATTTCTTGATAGGGTATAACCTGAAGGCTCCCAGTGTCTAGGATAAAGACTTTGCAGCGACTGGGGATATTTTTCGAGATAGATGTTTATAGGGTTATCTATGCATAAACTTTATAAGATTCCGATCTTGCTAAACATCAAGTGTTGATGAGCCATCGATTTCACTTGGCTAGATTGGTTACTCCATGTTTCAGTTTAGCATCTTTTAGATTCAAAAGCCCAGTCTAATATGACCTGTTCATTGAACTTTACTGATAACCCTTGCATAACCCTTGCATGACCATAAAGGAAGGATGATTCAAATTTATTAAAGCAATATGTTATAGGATTTTTACCCTATGAACCATTGAATTTTTGTAATTTACCTTTTTGATAAACATCGTTATTATCTGCTCAACCCTGTAAAGTTGCTCCTTTTAACATGTCGAACCCTGCCATTAATTTGACCCTTCTTGAGTCAACCTGAATTAACCATTCGTGAGTTGATCAGACTAGACAACAAAAAACACAATCTAATGGTCCTGTAACCTTCCACCCTCTCTTCTTCTCTCCCCGCTTCATATTCCTCTCCCTTCTAGATTCGATTCTCCAAACCGTCTCTCGATCGAAACCGCTTAGGCTGGGCCAGATGGTGCATGGTGCGAAATGGAGCTGAAATTCCCCAGCCAAGTTGAGATCTTTTTGCTTCAACCAAAACCAATTCCTGAGATCCTACAAGAGGAGACGAAGAAAACAATCAAGAAGCGAATGGATTGTCGAGGAAATTCATTATAGACTCCGACGACGACGACGAAGGGAGCGATTCGAAGGTGGCATCAAAGAGCTCGAGCGACGCTTCGAGCTCCGTAACAGAGGCGGAGGCAGAATGGAACGAGGTGGACAAGAAAGCGGATGAGTTCATTGTCAAGTTCTGTGAGCAGATCTGGCTACAGTCTGCAGAGGATCGAGTCCATCAAGAGATCAACAACTCCTAGAAAGAGATCGGCATAGGCCCCAAGTGGAGTGGGTGGTTGGTGCGTGTTCACGGCCTTCGTTCATGTTCGAATCCTCTAGAACAGTGTCTTTCAATGGTTGCTTCCTTTGGAAATTCTCGGATGGGTAGAGGGATCTATGGCTTGCTGCGAAGGGTTGTGATGTGGGGGGGGGGTGTTTCACCGGCAGCGTGTAGTTCTCCTGCTTGAGGTGGATCGGAAAATCACGATGGGTAAAACCCATATTTCATTACACCCACTTATACGGAGAGAACCATGAGTAGGGAGAGAACCACTGTGAATCGAGATTCTTCTTCATGGTTAGGGGGTCCTGGGCAGGAGGGGAGGGGGCCGGAGGTTTGGGCACGAGGGAGAGGAGGGCCGGAGGTCTGGGCACAAGGTGGGGTGGGGGAAGGTCTAGGCGTGAGGGGAGGGAGGTGGAGGGCTTGGGCATGAGGGGGAGGGTTCATAGTCGGGTTGTGGGGGGAACGAGATGGTGCTGTAGACGATCAAGGGAGGTGGAGGGGAAGGAGATGCGAGGAGGAGGGTGAAGGAAGGTATCTTTAGTAAATTTGATAAAGAAATAGAACAATATGCTTATTGTTTATTAATGTTAACAGTTAAATGGATGGGAGTTAACCGCATGATCTGTGTGTAAGGGTCAACAACTTTACGGATCGAGCGGACGATTTTTGCAGATTGAGAAGGTAATTTACAAAGATTATATGATTTGTGGGGTAAAAATTCCATATTTTATTGCTCACAGGGAATTTGTTTGGTGTGTTGGAGTTTCTAACTTTTTTCTAGGGATTTTTACCCGGCATACCCTATAATCTTTTTCAATTACCTCTACGACCTTTGAAACATCGTAATTCCTCTTCCGACCTCGTAAACTTGCTAACCGTTACCCTACTGACCCTGTGGTTAACCCCCATTCATGTACCCGTTAAAATTACCGGATTCCGTTATGTTACCTTTTTTTATACCCAATTTGTTTACTAAATTTACATTGAGTGCCACTCCATCATTCGGGAGGAGCTGATCCCCCCTGCGCCGCCGAGGAGCCCCGGCGATGGAGCCCCCTGCTGCCGATGCCCCCCCTTCCCCGCCACCCCCCGCCCGGCGATGGAGCCTCCCCCGCCCGATGCTACTTCCCTGCCCCCCCCCACCACCTAGCGATGGAGCCCCCCCGTATCGATGGAGCTCCTTCCCCCGCCGCTGGTCCCTGACCTGGAGCTCCCTTGCTGCCGATGGAGCCCCCCCCCACCCCCCAACCGCTGCTCCCTGCTCCCCCCTCAGCTGATGGAGTCCCCACCCCTCCCCCTGTCGTCCAGCCTCCCAATCTCCTAAACCTCCCAAAGCCGATGGAGAGTCTGTGCCGCCCTTCCAGACCGATCCCGTGCGGACGAACACGTTGTACACGCAGGTGTCGGAGGGGTCCTCCGGCTTTGACATGCGAGGCTGTGAGAGGAGGAGCAGGAGGAGGAAGACGATATGGGCATTAAATTATGAGATTTTTACCCGGCAGACCCTAATCCTAACCGTTCGATGGTAAATTGGTTATGTTAACTCAAGACTAACCCAAGTGATTGACCCAATATAGTTAAAATTGACGACAAGGTTTGTTGGGTAAGACGGAGCAAGTTTACGAGGTCGGGGGAGGAATTAGGATGTTTCAAAGGTCGTAGAGGTAATTGGTAAAGATTATAGGGTCTGTCGGGTAAAAATCCTTTTTTCTAATGATTGTGATAAATTTTATAGGATACATGCTACTTGTGATAAATTAGAAAAAATATTAGAGGTAGATAAGTTATAGGATACATGCTACTTGTGATGATTTATGGGATACATGCTATAGTGTTCCTATGTGCACACTACTTGTGATAAATTATTTTATAGGATACATGCTACTTGTGACAAATTAGGTAACTGACTAGCCATGCACATAACCCAATGGTTTATTTCATTCATTTAAGCACATTCATTTAAGCACCCTGGTTAAGATTAAAATGACTAGCGCTCACTGAAACAAAGGGTGACCAATTGTGATTTTAAGACTTTATTGAAATTTATGATTGATGCATTTTTTTCTTATGGGTAGAAAATAACTTTTGCAATACTAGTCAAAGGGAATCGAAAGAAATAGTGATTGATAAGTTGCATGTTCTTGATTACATGTTAGATTTTGTAAAAGAAGGCACGATTAATTCTAGTGGTAGTTCAATGTGCCTACCGCCTTTAAGTCCAGAGTTCAAATCCCCTCTTGTGGGGTAGCGTTAGGTAGTCGACAAACTGACGTAAAAAATAGTTGAATATTTCAACATGGATTTGAGCAAGAATCCATGTAGCTAACCCGACTTATAGTGGGAGAAGGCTTTGTTAAGGCATGATTAATTCTCCTTTTAGGTTTTTCCTTCCCATACTAGGTTTCGAGCGTAACGGGTGGTTTCAGCTAGCCAACATGTAGCTTAATGTAGCTTAAACTTAGTTGGGTTGATATATTTTATTTTCTTCATTTTACTTTCTAGCACCGTTGTAAAATTCGACCGACTAGGCCGATTAGTCGGTCCGACTAGGCTGACTAGTCGATCTGATTAGTCGAGTCGGGGGGGGGGGGATAGCTGACTCTATTAGGCCTAGTTGACCATTAGTTGATCAACCCGACTAATTGGGCCGACTAGTCGGCCGACTACTCAGCCAACTTTTACATAGAGATTATCTAATTTTTTAGTTTTTTTGATTTTTTAAAAGTAATCTTATTCTAATATGCTTAATGTTATATTTAAAGACAATTACTTATTTTATTTCATTATGATAGTATAAAATTGTACAAATCAATGTAAATATATAAGAATATGTGTATAAAAATTGATTTATATACTTAAAATAATTTAAAAATTCAAAACCGATTAATGGCCAACTAAATCCGATTAGTCGCTCGATTGCCGATTAATCCTTAGTCAATGACCCCGCCGATCGAGTACCGACTTCCACTTTCTACAACCTTGCTTTCTAGCAATGCATTCTTTGTATATGACAATTACAAGAATGGCAGGGATGTGGACAATACTCGATGACACTCATGGATGAATATAGATCTATCAGGCATGGACAATCATTCCAGTCTTGGGATAGATGGTGACACCAGCTTGATCTGAGGAAGCCACCCTGAGTAACTGAAAGTCTTGTCTTCTCGAAAATGCAATGGTGAAGGATGACCCTCTCAAGAGGGCCTTTAGAGAAACGTGACAGGACTTGAGACCATTTGAACCGAGCAATTTGTAGAGATATTTTTATGTTATTGTATAGTTTATGCATTTTCTATTTCTTTCATTTACATCATGTAATTTACCCTTTGAGTCTCTCTATATATAAGATAGCCCTAGGATTCCCTAAAAAATACATTTTTGTATTTTCTTCCAACATGGTATCGAAGCGGAGGTCCTATACTGGAGCTCGTGTGCACCCTAGAAACCCTACCCCTCCTACAAGCCCCATCTCCTTCTCCCTCAAGTAGCACCGCCTCTCTTCCCTCTAGCGGCCGTCGTCACATCCCTGTAGCCGCTGTTATAATAGCGCCACATGCGGCTGCTGCCACTGTCGCACCAGCAGCTCTGGTGGCTACCGCCACCCTCTGGGCTGCCACCTGCGACATATTCCTCTCGCATAGGGTTCCGAAAGCATAACTGTGTGATCACGTCAATCTGATTTTGGTGATTCTTGGGTGAATTCAGATCAATATATCACCCGTTGGTACAGGGCACATCAAAGATTGAGGGGAATTGTTGCACTTTCAGTCTACACGTGCAATTACTTCCCTACATGTCTGTGCAATCAAACTATCTTGGTATACAAAACCCAATCTTTGGATTCGGCAATATGTCAGAAAGTAAAGTTGATATCCCTGCCACATGCACTTTTCAATGTCTAGCACCAATTGTGAAGATGGATAGTACAAATTAGGAATTATGGACCATGCAGTTCATGAGTCTAATGCAGTCTACAGGTAAGAAAAATATTCTTACCGAAGAGGAGTCGGCTGATAAGGTTGGGTAAATTCCTCTTGGGAGGTTGATGATGTTTATGCACACGTATGGTTGTTCGATACACTAACAATAGAAATTGCCAATGATGTTTTGCACCAGTCCACCGCTAAGGTGAGGTAAGACATTCTCGCTGCTACGTATTTCCAAGTGAGGAATGAGACAAAGATCCTACATCTGCAATGTGACATATTCACAGTTAAGTAGAACGATCGTCCCATACATTCTCAGTATACATTTCTTCGTGGCATGTTCGAGAAGCTTCATAACTTCATGCCTATTGCAGCCCCTCCTGAGCAGCAGAAGGTGTATAGGAAGACTACCATGGTTGGGGTATTTTTAACAACACTTGACTAGGAGTATGATATTGCTCGCTCTCATATACTTGCTGACCACCATCCCTCCCATGAACAAGGCATACCGCACGCTCAACAGGATCAACGTTCCATCGTCTGCCTCTGCTTAAACTTCCTCTAGAATTGCTGCATTTCGCGGTAGAGGAGGCATTTCTCAGTTTCGTGGTCATTGCCCTCATGGTAGGGGAGGTCGCATTCACCAACCATGCACCTTTTGCCATCGCGCGAGTCACTTGAAGGATACATGCTACTCGAAATATGGTTTTATTGCTTGTGCTTGTGCATCGGAGCAAGCTAAGACTCCTCCAGCTTCCACGTCCGACCAAAGATTTGATGATTTTGTTACTCATTTTAGAGAGATTATGCCTCTTGCTGGGTCTCATGCATCCTCTACTACTTAAGGAAGCCATTCGGATGTTATGGTTTCTGCATCTGCCAGTAACTCAGGTAGTACTTATGCTCTTATTAGTTGTCATAAGATTGATATGACAGAGCGGATTATGGACTCTGGTGCGTCTCATCATATGTATGAAAACAAAAGTCAGTTCACAGTATACAGATAGTTACCCCTTGGTACATCAATTATCATAGCTGATGGGATGCACTCTCCAGTTGCAGGACATGGGGATATCAATTTGGCGCCATCCATGCACTTACCAAATGTGCTTTATGCTCCTGATTTTTCAATGACTTATTGTCTATTATTCAGATTACTAAGGATTTGCATTGAGCGTGCTATTTTTGACCAATCTTCACATGTGTTTTAGGACATTCTTACCTGCAGGGTGATTGGATGTGACCATGAGCATGGCAGCCTTTATCGATTGGTCCACATTGCATATTCCGTTATCTCATCCCACATGATCAGTCTCCCCGTTTATGTGGCATCTGCACTTTGGCTACCTTCCTCTTCAGAAGATGTGCCGCGTTCTTCCTCAGATCTCTCTTCGCTCCACATTCCAGTGCAAGACGTGTTAGTTAAGAAAGCATCACCGGTATGCTTTCCCAATCCATCAGGGTCAGAGTAGTAGCTCCGTTTTTGAGTTGATTCATGTAGACATTTGGTGTCCGAGTCGTGTCGCTGATCTCCAGAGTACATGTTTTATCTTGTGGTTGTAGGCGATTTTTCTAGGTTGTCGTGGGTTTTCTTGTTAAAGAATAAGTCTGAGACTGTGACTATGATAATCATTAGTGAAGTAAGGAATATCTTTTCCTCTACAGTTAAATTTGTGAGAATTCATAGTGCTTTGGAATTTTGTACTCGCGCGCTTTCGCAATTCTTCTTATCTCTTGGCATTGTTCATCAAACTTCATGTGCTTATACATTGCAACAAAATTGGGTTACTGAACGTAAGCATCGCCACTTGCTTGATGTGACTCGGACTCTTCTCATTCTGAGTTGTGCTCCTCATTCATTTTGGGGTGGTGGGGTTCTTACTGCTTGCTACTTAGTAAATCGCATGCCCTCGTTTGTGTTTCTCCTTTGCTTTTCTTGAGAAGGAATTGTTCTCACTCGTGTATTTGGCTCAGTCGCCTTTGTGCATCATTTGTCATATGGTCTTGGTAAGCTCCCTTAGAGTTGTCAAATATGTTTTTGTGGGGTATTTCGGGACATAGAAGGGATACATATGTTATGATCCTCTTCGTAGGAAGTATTATGTCAGCATTGATGTCACCTTTTTCAAGTATGTGGTGTATTTTTCTCCCACAAGTGACACATTAACTCCATCTGATTCTGGAGAGGTCTATATGCCACCGCCTCCTTTTGTCTCGCCACCTCCATCTGCATCAGTTGTCCTTCCACTTTCACCAGCTATCTCACCACCACCATCCCCGCAACCTCCTCCTGCACCACCACCACCCAGTACCCTTGGTCAGTTCTTGTCACGATTCTACATTTGTCGACCTTCCTCTGCTCATGACCCTCCTCAGTCATTCAACATGCTCTCCAAGTATGTTCTAAGCATATTGTTTCTACTGACGACTAGGATTGGGCATCAGGCCGGGTCAGGTCGGGTCCGGACGGGTTTGAATTGGCCCTACCCAAGCCCATTGGGTCGGGCTCAGGTTTATTTTATTTTCAAATTCCAGCCCCAAGCCCAAACCCTGCTCAAACAAAATGGGTTGGGTTCAAGTCATGTTAGCCTAATTTAACGCCTATGTATACCAATATCATGTGTTCTGTTCTTACATTCATCTGGTTGTTTCTTATGCATGTGTGCATGTTTAAGACTTTATGTATGCTAACTAATTTGTAATTCTGACATTTGTTGTACGTTAGAAATAGAAATGTAGTAACAAATATAACGACTCAAACCACCATTCAATTCAACGTTACATATTCTATTGTAGATGTATGCACTATGTCCTAATACAAATTGGTTACTTACAGTGTCGTACATGCTCTAACACTTGAGGACACCGATTCTATTCTTGCATATTAATGTAATAATCTTGCATATTAATGTAATAATACTCTTGATCTACGCTAATGGATATTATTAATGTGTGTAAGAATTTATTCTACACCCGAATTAATGATATGAAAGTTAGAACATGGTAGGGTTAGTAATTTTGATTTGGACCTTAGAATGGTTCGGGCTATCAGGCATGTGGGTTCTGGCATTCTCAGGCCCGAACCCGGCCTGATAATTAATACGTGCTCATTTTTGGGTCCACGGTTCGCCCACTAAATTTCGAGTTAGGGTTATATGGGTCAGGTTATGGGTCAGGTCAACCCGGCCCAACCCAATACCCCACCCTCCTGATGACCCTTGAGATTTGTCTTTACAACATATTACTGCATCGTCTAAGCAGGTGCCTCTACAGTAAGCTGGTGTACAGATTGAGGAGATTCCCAATGATATGGATGCACCCATTGCTGTTAGGATAAAGAGACGAACGCATGCATTATATCCTCTGGCTTCCCATGGTAGGGCTCGAAAACCACTACCCAATAATTTAAACAATGCTAGGGCAAGACACCACTACCCAACAATAGTAGAGCATGAAATACTTTACCCATCACTCCCCCTTCCTCCCCTACTTGTTGGAAATGACCAAGATGGGAGAACAATGAAGGATTAACGCGAATTTTTTGCAGTCCCAACATTTTTTTTCTTGAATTGCATTTTTTCCCAAGCATTCCTCTCTTTTTCGATCATATATTTTTCATATGTTTTTTTACACACCAACGACATCATTAACTCTCTTTTCGTAAAAAAGAAACTCACTGGGCCCATTGGTTGAATTTTGACCCAAACAAAAAACTTCCGCTCTTTTTTTAGCAATCATAGTCCACTTAGACCATTACCACCTTCCCTTCTCTTATTTTTAATGGAGGAAGAAAATTTTTTCTTCTTTTCAATTTCTCTCTTTTTTTATCTTCATTTTTCAGTCAATCTCCCTCTTTCTTTCTTTTTTTCCTATCAATTTTTTTAATGTCGGGCCTTTTATTCTGACCATTCAATTTTTTCACGTCAGCTATTTTTCCCCTTCGTACCCTTCCCTTCCTTTTTTATGAAATAGTAAAGTCTTACAAGTTACTTTAGTGCTCATTTTTTATTGGGATTCAAAAAGCATAGTGAATATGTAGGACTTTGAAAAAAAATCCACAGAACAAATAAGGGGTTTGGTCTCTTCGTCTTCCTCTGCAATTTAGGGTTCGGGTTGAGGAAACTAGTCACGTATCTGATGCTGTCGTTGGAATGCTTTATGGATCAAGCTGCAACCATTTATGGTTCCAACACTAGAAGCCATCACAGTTGTCTCGCCTAAGGTTACAAAAAACGACACATGGTATTCAGTCGGTAGGATTACTTATTACTGATTGAACATTATGCGGGAGTTTAAATGGAAATTAAGCGAGTTATGCGATTTTGCATTTTTATTTAATAACTAATAGTTATATATATATAAATTAATAAAAAAATATAAATAAATAAGAAACATATAATCATATTCACAATATAAATCGAATATTGCCAAATTCAAGGAATGTTTCATCCAAATGTAAATAGATAACATATACAACTAGAATTCATAGCAAAATGTTAAAATAGACAACATAAACAATTACAATTGATAGCCTGAATCCAAAAAAGTCATGGATAATGGCGATCCTTTGAAGAAAGTATATTCATGTTCTTAAAGGGTTGTTTAAGGTCGTTTAAAAGACTGCTTAAGGCCGTTTAAGGCTGTTTCAACGGTCGTTTAAGGCAATTTATGCTACCCACCCGTTTATGGACCTGTTCACCCTCACCACCCAAAGGAACGTCGCTTCTTTCTTTCTTCTTCTTGCACGCCTGGGAAAGTGCGCACAGGAGGAATCACTCGGCAAGATCATGTTGCTGCTACTGTTTGCATTCTTGATTGTACACAAAATGTGCCGTAGATCACCTCCACGGTTGGTAGCTGCTGCTGCACTGTTTCACAGCTACGTGATGGCTTCTGTTGTTGATGTCGATAGGAGAGGCACGTCTACAATGGGGCCTTTGGTTACTACTATAATGCACAAAGATCATAGGGTTTCATCAGAAATGCTTCGAGCAATGTACCATAGACATAACAAAAATGTACCATAGATAGAACAAAAACATAGGCCAATCTTCCACAAACATCAAAACCAAAAAAGAGAACTTTGAGATCGCCATAAAAATAATAAACTCTAATCTCGATGATGAGCCCAAATCTAACTGCTCTGATACCATGTTGAAATATGAAATGCTGAAGCGAATTAAAACAAGACCAATATAAAAAGGAGACTTCAATTTTACGTGGAATCCTACTCCCTAAGGAACGGGATGAAATCATGGAGAACCACCTCAAAGGGATGATGTTCTATTCATCTTACTCAAAGGTTACAATGGTTGTGGGGCTCTTTATATAGCCCCACCAAAGTGACCAAAAGTCACCACTCCAAGATGTGGGACTGAACAGAATCCTCACAAGACCATTCTTTGACATACAAAAACAACGTACAAAAAAAAGAAAAGAAAAAAGAAAAAATGTATGTTACCCATTGTTTCTCCCAACTTTACCATCCACATTCTTTATTCAATTAAGTATTGGAGAAAAGGGGGAGTGTGAGCATGGCATATATTCTTTGTCTTGAGATGTATTTACAAGACTTCTACTACCCGTTACCAAGCATCGACTACGTTGAGGTATCTATATTCGACTACTACTCTGTGATGGACTTTCTTCCTTTATAACAAATCAACTCTAGGCACAATGTTGCTGTCACAATGACTACTACTAGGACGAATAATGTTCTTTCCAGGTGACCTAATCGTCACAAACCCATCCTCGAATGAGGTTTTCTACTGGCAACAGTTATCTCTAACGAGTTTTCTCTATCTCTATCCAAGCATGGTGTCTCTATCTTTGTCTCTGTCAGATGTATCAAGTGAAGATGTATTGTATATTTTCTTTTGTTGCAAGCTACAACTTTCTTAGCTCCAGCTTGAGGGCAGTGATGGAGTATGTAATAAGTAATTGGATCTCTAAAGATCCAATTATCCCCACTTATATTTAGTCCCATATTTACTATTTGAGGGACTCAATTTGTTTGTGGGGCTGTATAAGGAGCCTTACACCCCCTGTACTCATTGAGAGATAGCAATAGACGATCCGACTCTTAAAGACCTCCTCCCGTGGTTTCGTTCGCCTCGTGGAGTAAGGTTTCATGTAAAATATGAGCCTTTCATGTTTCCATTTCTTTATTTTATTGTTCTGATTATCGACTCGTAGGATATATTAGTATGTGTTAGAAAATAGGAACGCGGAAGCGTATCAGAAATAAAGATATAGAGATATAGAACACAAGATTTTAACGTGGAACCTTACTCCTTATGGAGCGGGATGAAACCATGGGTGTGGAAAGGAAGAAAGAAAAGTTGTATTACCCGTAGCCCTAGAGTTCTCTTATATAAGAGAAAAGCTCTGGGGAAAATTACATAGATATCCAAAGGAAATAATAAATTACAGAATAACACATAAAGAGATAGAAAATATCTCAACACCTCAAGCTGGAGCATAAATATCTATCATGCTCAGCTTGGAACAACTACGTCGAAATGGTCCCTTTGCAAGGGCTTTGGTGAATATGTCAGCAACCTGATCGCCTAAAGCAACATGAGAAGTGAATATAAACCCCTTTTGAATCAA